>BPLQ01007425.1:0-179543 GCA_021605075.1 Caerostris darwini
GAATAAAAATATAACTAAGTGAATTTTTGTTATGAAAATTTATTACAATACATAAATTCCACACTAAATATTATTTGTATGTTAATACTATTATTACCCTTTATGATGTGGAATATGGATAATTCCTGGCTAAATAATACTTAATTTTAGATCTGAAGTGAATTTCAAGTGTAAGTTTGTCGAAAAAGGTTGGACACAGTTCAAAGAATCACAACTCTAAAAGTAATAAATGAAATGCAATAATTCTCTTTGCAAAGCACTTAGAAAATTCTCAATTTTTTTAGGAGTAACCTTTTTTGAAGCCATGACCTTCAGCAATCCATAGAAGCGATGTGAGGAAAAAGAGGTCATACAACGACATATTACATTCCTTCAATGCAACAATTGTTCAAGTGAAAATGCACTGTGTATTGTGATGCAGAACACAAACCTGTGCAAATTGTTCAGAAAACTTTTCAACATATTTATTGCAAAGATGCATTTTTTGCGAATAACATGAAATGGATACAAACAGTTGAAAGACAAGTGAAATGTGGTATAAAAGTCTCTCAAATGCAAATGATGCAGATATCGAGCTCATTCGTCAGAATTGCGTGTGTAGCCTGAGAAAATCAAATGGTGTAGTTTGGAGCAGTACTGTACTTCAAAAAGTTTCACAAAAGCGTTTTAATCTATACAGTTATAGAATTCAGTTGTGGCATGGAATTAAATTCAAGAATCATTCTACGCATGTTACATTTGCAATGTATATGCTCAATAAAATTGAAAATGATATTTGAAACATTTTTCATTTTACAAAGCATTTCAAGTGAATGGTTGCATCAATTTGAGCAACGAAATGAAACTGTCCTGTATATTCGAAATTCTACAAAAATCAATATTTGGTGTGAATTAATACATGACCCATAATTTTTTGGGGTGTACAATAACAGAAAGTATTAAATATACAAGAACATTATGTTTCTACACAAGATGGTTAAATTTAACTCAAAATATTCTTTACAAAGAAAATATACAGTACTTATCAGTTTTACAAATGCAAACAGTTACAGCTGTTGCTGCAGTGTAATGGGACACAATCCATCGCATCTTGGAACATATTGAGTATCAGCTTAATGTGTACTGAGAAACCAATAGTAGTCATAATGAAAACTCAAAGATTCTAGTCATTTCTGGACAATAAATTGAGAAAAAAAATTGCTTTCCTTAAATATTTCCCTTATAAGATTTTTTTTAAATGTATCCAACTTTTTTCAATGAAAATTTAAATTCAATATAAATCAAAAATATTTTTCAAACATTTTTTAAATGTATAAAACAATACATGAATTTTTAAAAAAATAACTTTTTTTCTTTAAACAGTAATATCCTGAAATAATGCAATATGTGGATGTAACAAAAATTACACGTCAAATTAGCATATGTCAGGGTAGAACTTGACAGATAAACATATATAATTTTTGTATAATTTGGACCAAAGATTACAAAACGAGTTTTGAAGAAACAAAATTTAATAAAATCGTAATTCTTTAAATAATCAATCTACTATAGTTTTAAACTTTATTAAATATTCCACAATTAATTTGAAATAGGCCATTTTATTTAAAACATTCTAAAATTTTCAACATTTATCCTCATGATAAAATTCACAATAGAAGAAAAAAATTTTGGCAATAAATGAAAAAGGAAGAAGATATTAATTATTTTGAAGATTTTCATCAATCAAAGCACACTAGAATAAATGAAATTAAAAAAACAAATTGGAAGGAAATTAATGAAAAATTTATGGATAAAAATAAATATAGTAGTGGATGAGAATTAACAAAATATAAATACTACCTAAGAATTAAAATTTTCAAATTCCTTGGTAGTAATAAGTTAATTGCCAAAAGTTAATTGCCTAAGTTAATTGCCAAATAAAATTTTCAACCATTCTTTATAGATAAATTTTCTCACATAAATAAATTCCTAATTATTTTCTCATAAATAAATTATTAAAAATAACAGGTTGGCAATGTTGCCAAATGAAAAAAATCAAGAACAATCTAACTCCAAGTTTGCATAAGCCAGAGTATTACTGTATTCTATAAGGTCTTTCAGTGAATTTTAAATTCTTTACTTTTAAAAAACTTGAAATACTTTTTTAACCATTTTCTCTATCATTTGTGGTTAAGTCATTTTACCTAAGCCATTTACCTTTGTTTCATTATTTGTTCTAGAACAAATTCTTGTATCACAATATAAGTAAAACGATCATAAAGAAGCTTTTATAACAAATTTTAGTACAAAATTTCAAAATTACGAACTTTCATGCATTCAATATTGTTCTTAAAAGTTATCTTTCAGATTTTTTTAATTAGATACACAGAAATTTACAGTAAATATTATAACTATGATTAATTTTAAAATCTCTAGTAATTATTGAAATCTTTATAAATCAAGGATGCAAAGACATCCCACTTCTTCATCATGTATCCATTTTACTTAATATAATTAGTAGTTTTTTTATCATATGATAAATATATAGTACGATGTGATAAATGTTTGAAAGACTTTTAGATTTGATGAAATATTAAAATATGGAAAGCATGATACAACTTTAGTTTAATACAAAAGTAAACATTTAAATATTAGAAAAATGCTCCCATGTTTCATATTTTACTTCAGACTAGAAGATCAGATGCTTTGTAAATAAAGTGTTAGCCTGGATGACAAATCCTTATGTGCAATTTTTTTATTATTATTATGTTTAAAATATTTAGTGCCAAAAACTTGTTCCATTTTAAAATTGCACAAAACAAAGTTGATGTGACTATAGCTAAATAATACATTAAAATGCGCAAGATAGTTTGGATCAACATATATTTTTGAATAAAAAGTTTTAAGCATGAGCATCCAAAAAATAAATAACTAAACATTTAAACTCATCACTTTTCCACCGAGTTACAACAAAAAATTCAAACTAGATAATAAAACACAATTTAAATTTATGTAATATCACTATTAAATTCTTAATTTGCTCTCTTATTATATTATTTATTTTATTATATATAAAGAAGTATATTATACATATTCAATAATATGTTTAATGTTTTACTTATGTGTCTGGCCTACAGCCAAGTTAAATGAGTACATGAGTTCTATGACCTTCAGAAGTCTGTGCATCCTTGTTATAAATCAACTGAAATTGCATTTTTTTTTATATAAAATTTATTAAATAACTTACAAAATTTTATTATGTAGGCCATTTAATTTTCTTTCATTATAAAAACAACATGCAAAGCATATGCGCATATTAGCTTTGAAAATTCTTACTTTTTAAAACATAAAAGTTTACAATAGCAGAAACCATTAATACATAATACCTTGAAACTGCACAATAGAGGAAGCAAAGAGATAGAACAAGAGATGGATTAGGCAAGAGTATCGGCTTGGTTAAAGAGAAGTTATAAAATGTGTTATTTTTTTTTCCAAGTAAGAAATGCAAGTACAATGTGCTTAAAAAAGACAGAAAAGATTTTTATTTCAAAGTTACCAAAAATTAATGATTTTTAAAAGTAGAATAATAAGAAAACATTCTTCATTAATATTTAAAAAATCATTTAATTAATGAAACAAAAAAGTTATAAAAAACATAGAAGAAAATAATTTTAAATGTGTTAAAATCAAATTGGAAATATATAATAAAATCTGAATATTATACACTGATGTCCAAAAGTAAAAACATACACAAAATAAGAAAACCCTATTACAAGAAATTAGAAATAGAGAATGAAGAAGTCAGTTAAGAGAGGCAGTAAAGGTATCTTTGAATTATTTACTCGTTTAATTAATTGAGCATCATAAAATATGAATACCTTACTAAATATTTACCATTTGAATTTAAAATATATATATGAAATATATTTACTTTTAGACAAAAGTGAACATTACATAAGAAAATGAATTAAATGCTGCATTTTCAAAATAATCACTTAGAAACTTAAAAAAAAAAAAAAAAAACCTATGTATTAAAAAAGTTCTAAAATTAAAAATATATAACCTTGAGAATTAAAAACATGAAATAAAATAAAATATTTCATTTTCATCTTAATATTAAAAATATTTTAGAAGTTTATTTTTTAATCACTAAAAGCAAACAATACAATGCCATCTCTGGTTCCTCTTTACCTCCATATTTATCCAAGAATTGTTATGATTATGGTGGTGATGATGATGATGATTATGGCCTTGAGGTTTGTAACGTACTTGATGCTGCAGAACAGTGTGCTGGTAACCATGATGACGAGGACTTCCACTTCCAATAACTAAATTTGTTAAATTGTGGTGATGCCGTCTTCTTGAAGAGGGAGAAGGAGAAGGACCTGGACTTGAATGCCTGCTTCCACCACCAGAAGAAGTCGTAATGAGCGTTCCGCCACTAAGGCTGGAGCCTGGAAAAATCATATACAATACAATCAGAAATGGCAATAATTGCCAATACATTTATGTTTAAACTTAAAATATGTATTGAAATAAAGTTGTTTTAAATGTCATTTTTTTTTCTGTCAAAATAAATTATCTTTCTTACTATATGATTCTGTTTTGAGCCAAACAATAGACGGTGGCTGGAATGTTGACAAAAATCGCATATCATGACTATTTCAGACGTAGAAGTTACAGGATCAGTCACTGAAATTGAATTAGTGCCATTTAAAATGACAAATTAATATTTTGATAACTTGCTTTGCTGACTTTTTTTTTCAGTTTTCCTAGTGCACAAATGTTGTTTGTGCCTCTCAAATGTACCCTATTAAAGCATTTCTTTTTTTTTATGCAATGCATCCCAGTGCATCCCATGCTATTGCAGCAATGAATGACATCAAGCCAATATACACGCAGACATATGTTTTAGAGTTTAATTTTTAATAAGAGAATTTCTATATGAAACACTTATTTTCATTTTTAAATTATCTAGCACAGAGTTGGCCAATTTAATGCATCTTGACAGCTAAATTTAACTTAAAACAGCATCAATGGTCAGAACTATTGATCCTTTAAGAATAATAATTATGGAGTATTATCCTCTCCCATATATGCATATCCAAATCAAGTCATTATTAGCATATGGAAAAAAACTGCATTATAATCTATATCTTTAAATGTTATAGTAGATAAAATATAAAGATATATATTATATATCTTTATATAATATATATATTTATTATAATTTCAATAATACTAGATTTTGAAATCATAACAAATAATATTAATTACATAGGCAGATTTCTTTATTTTCTTTCATCACTAACCTGAAGTTTTTTTTTTGTTTTGTTTTTTCTGAATAATGTTTAGTTTTATAAATGAAAAAATAAATAAAAAATACAATTATAATTAAAGAAAGGAAAATAAAATGCCTTGATGCTTGAGAGATTACATTAACTTTCTTTCTGCACATCAGCAGTTATTAAAAAACAGCACTAACTTAAAAAGAACATTTAAAATAAAATTAAAATGTTATAAACTAATTACAACACAATAATAAAAATTGAATTTGATGTAATTACAGATGTGAAAGTTTCAAAAAATGAAATATCAAAGAATACACATTTTCAAAACAAAGTTTGACACTTCATGGAGGCAGGAATAAATCAAGCTCTTAATATTTTGGAATAATAAATGAAACAAGAAAATCAAGTAAAGAATTAGCAAATAATACTTGTTGCTCAAAATTAGCAAATAATACTGTTTAAAATTATTTATAGCACTAGAAATATAAAATTTGAAAAAAATATATATTAATCAAAAAGAAATTAGCAGAATTTAAGTCTGCTGCTGCCTTGATATCGTATAAGAAAGATATCCCTTATATGAGGTAAGGGCCATTTCTAGTAAGATTGTTAGAAAGGTTTTATATTAGTATTGTTTATGTGGAAGAAAATTAGATTTCACAACTTATATTTTTAGAAGATATATTGTGAAAAATTTCTTATATTCCTCTTACATATTTTAATCATGGTAAAAATTATAACTCTGATATAAACATAAAGCTTTGTCTCCCATAACTCAAAAATAAATTGATGTATAATGGTAATAGAAAATAATCAAAATTATATTATTCTTGCTATTTTCTTCAAGTCAAAATGTAAATTCTTGATCCATAAAATTTAGACAAAATTAGTGACATTATGCAAGTCTGTGTAAAGTATAAGGAACTAAATTTGAGTTGTGTAATTACATATATAAATTATTTTATACTCAAAATCTCTTATTGTTATGTTGTAGTTATATACAGGAATGATATAAAGCCTGGTGAATTTATACAAACCTTTAATTAAAATAGAATCATCAAAAAATTAGCATCAATTCAAAATAAAATAAAAATTACATGATAGACTAAGTGCTATATTAAAAAAAATATATTTCCTTGAAGTAATACAAATATGTCATTATTTCTCTGAGAAAATTTTAAATGAAAATGTTTTCCTTGAAGATTTTAAAAATTCATAAATATAACATAAAAGATAGAGAAAAATTGACATAAAATGTTTCAGCTAATCTATCTGTTTTAATTACTTTAATAAGTTATATTATTTTAGTAAATACTACTTTTAAATTAATTCATTTAAAAGCACTACTAGCTTATTATTTTAAATCAATAAAACAAATGAAATATAATATAAATATAGTAAATAATTTATGATTAAAAAAATACCTTTGAAAGTTAATGTTCATGCGCTTGTTTGTTTTTTTACAAGCATTATTTATATAATTTAAGTAATGATTCTTAAAATAAAGGTTGTTTGATAATAGATCATTACAAACCTAAGATGCGAGTTTGGTGCTGTAATGATGATGGAGACAAAGTAGTGGTGTTAGGTGGAGAATGATGCATTTGGACACCAGAATTCACAAGACCTGTTTGATCTTCTACATCTAGTGGCGTCATTAATGGAGGTGGAATATGTAAATTTGTCAAATCAGGCAAGGATCCTGTGTTACTTGATATTGGCACATGTATAGATCCACTTTCATCTTGAGAAGGATATATACTAAAGGTAAAAAAATTACATATTAATTTAGACTGAGTGGAAACTACTTAGGTATCTGATTCTATTAGCCAACTCTTACAATTTTTCCCCCTCAATAGATGACATATTTGACAGAACAAAATTTGAAGTAATATTGATTCCTATGAAGATATTATACCTCATTTAAAAGGACTATTGGTCTTTCTGATATTGTCATTAAAAAAAAGAAATTAAAAATTAAACACTACAAATCTTCGAAATACAAGCTGTAAATTTAATATTAAAATAATTTCCTGTCCATAATAGGCAGAGCTGTGTGGAGCATAATTTTCGGTCAGAAAAAGTAAAATAGGTTACATAATCCAATGGCGATTCATGCTTGTTCTTTGATGTTTTATATAGCAATAAATTATATTTTTATATGTATAGTATAAAACTGACAAAACATGTTTTTAATTTTAAAGAGCATTTTAAAAAATTTTATCTTGCAAATTTAAGATTGTGGAAACAAGAAATAGATATCCAGAAAAAAAAACTATAAAAGAAAAAAAAATAAGATTTTCAGATGATTTGCAATTTTTCTATTTGATAGAAAGATCAAAAATCTTGATTAGTATCCCATTTATTAATTGGGTATTATATAAACTGTTTTTAATTTATATTTCTTAACTTCATACCAAGTGTTTTTCATCTATTAGCACGCACTAATGTTGGATGTGTATCACATTTTGTCAACTTTTAGACAAGACCTGCTGCTTCTATAATCAACAATTATTTTTTTTAAATTCAGAAATTAGAAATTACTGAAAAGTTATTATATAATTTCTACTTTCAGTACAAATTATTACAAAACATGCAACTATTTTTAGAACATTTTAAAACTTAATACAATTAATGTTAATACAGTGTAACTGAACCAATGGTAACAGCCTGGATTTGGTGAGGAAGGGAGTCAATGAGGTTCTCCATCTATGTCGTATCCAGTTTAAGCAAATTGCTGAGAATCTGATCCCACAAATGCAACAAATTTTGGGGATGCTAATTTCAGCATTATACTCTTTGTTCCAACAGATGGTCAAGATGGTTTCAATGTGGTCAAGTCAAATGATTTTGCAAGCCAGTCAAGGTGCAATAAGGTATGTGGGAATTCATAAATCCAATCACATATGCATCAAGCTCTGTGAACTGTGCTGCTGTCATTTTGAAAAAGAGGAGTGGCAACAACATACTCGGCATGACAATGTTGACTAAAAGGCAATACCTAGTTATTAAGAATGTTAAAATAAATATGCTAGTTCATGTTAGTGGTCGTTTCAATTAGCGAATCTAATCCATAATATGAGAGAATCCCCAAAACATTACAGACCCACTTCTGGTTTGAAATTGACACTCAACAAATTAAACATGAAATACTTTATTTGGCATTCAGTGCATTTGATGCTGTACATTATTTGAATAAAAGCAAACATCAATTCATCAAACAACACTACATGCCAACAGTAAGCTTCTGTCCACATTCGCTCATTTCTGGCTCACTGAAGAAATGTGTGAGCAATCATCTTTTATGAGATAACAGATTGAAATTTTTATTGCAAGCAGTTCCCATCATAGAGTTTTCTCATTAACAGGTTGGGATGGATCTCCCTTCACTGACTGCATCAATTCCTCTTTCGGGCAAGTGATTTTAATTCGCAAGTCATGAAAACATTTGAATGGAATTGGTCTGTTTCATTTGAATAAAGGCAAAAAAATGCCTCTATTTAACCTGTCCTTCTTGGTTAGGACCTTTTTATGACTATAGTTTCGACATTTGTATAGCCATACGTGTGACACCACTATATTAGACACATTGAAAAGTCTGCTGCAAAACATCAACAAATACGACAACTTCATTCACAGTATGGCTATGTGCATAGGCAAACACAGTTGCCTCTTTGCCACTCTTATGTTTGTTTTAAGCCATCTTTACAAACAATTCCTGCTTGAAACAAAAAATATCTCACTGAGCACGAGATATTTATGATCACAATGAGAAAGTGCATCCAAGGTTGAGCATGTGACTTGTTGTGTTATCTGTAAAGGTTTAATGACTCCTCTGTGCTTGTACAACAGTGTGATTAATTTTTTATTTAGTAAGCTTATTTTATGTTACATAATTTGTTTAAAGGAATAATATTTTGTATAACATACTTGAAAATTTAAATTATAAAATTCAATTGTTTTTTGTTGAAATCTTTTAACTAAATTAATTAAACTGAACTGAGCATAAAATAAAGTAATTTATATAAAATAGAATATAGTTTGAATTAAGCTTGGAGTACATAAATGTATCTAATACAGATATTAAGTAATCTCACCAGATGCATTTCTTTAAAAAAAATTTTAATAAAACAATACAATTAAATCTTAAGCTTTCAACCAAACCTTATAAAACTTTAACTTTCAAAATAATAATAAAAAAAAAATACTAAAATATATTAAAATGATATGAATTGCTTATTTTACTTCACAATATCAACATTCAAATTCTTACACTTACTTTATTCCTGGTACTTCACATGATTTTGGCCTTGATTGCTGCAGGGGTACAAATTGTTGCTAAAATAGAAAAATGTCCCCAATTACTTATTCAAAAAATTTCAGGTTTAGAAATTATGAATTTTGAATTTTTCTTCAACATTTTTTTTTCAACAAAGTCTACAACCTGTTCATTAATAAATTTAATATGTTAAATAATGGGTGAATCAATCCATAAACTTTTTGCCAATAAACTTTACATGTTAATAGTTTAAAAAAAATATTTTATTTTCATTCACGTTGTTTTTGTCATGGTAACTTCATTATTTCTGTTCTAGTAAAGCCCAAAACAAATGTTTTATTATTGTAATATTAAACGCACGATAAGGTACAAATTTTTTTTTTAATTATAGTACAACCCCCTATAATATGGTGTGAGTAAAAAGTACATATCCTACCCTCCTTAGACAATTATTACATTGAGTTTAAAGAATTTGTCACTATAGACTGAGCTAAAGCTATCACTGTTTACAACCCAAAGAACTTTTGGTTTCTTATTAAAAAGTTAATTTTTTTAAAGATATTTTATTATGAAAGCATCAATTCAATTCCAGAAAAAGAAAAAAAGAACTACATGAAATTGAATGCATTATTCTTGCAGACTTCAATAAACATTACTTTTGTAGTCCAGGTGGGATTCAAAATTACCAGGTAACACCAATAGTAAGTTAAAGTAACACCAATAGCACCTGTTCACCCAATTGTACTATTAGTACTACATATATCAATTTTCAAACCCTAAAAAACTATATACAACTGCACTTTTAAAGGATATTTAATTTTCAAAGGGGCAAATTGCTCATAAAACTAATGATATTGAATATTTACCCTTTAAAATGTTTTTATTACAATTTGAATACAGTACCAATTTTTCTCAATTTCTTAAAATCGGAAAACTTAAAAATTGGAAGCCTTCCATGTAAATGTGGCAGGTAGATATAACAAAAAAAAAACCTTTATTTATTATCTGAGTATAAAAAATATGAGACATTATTAACATTATATAGCAAAAATTATTTTTCTTACACTTAAGAACCATGACACAAATGATGGAAATTGATGGTTCGGAAACTGTAAGTATCAATTTAAAGAACTAAAACGAATTATTAAAATAATAACATCCAGATAAACCTCAAACTTCTTACAAGGTGTATCTGAAGATATAATATGTGTATCTTAACTAAATATAATTATAAACTTCAGCCATGAAGAAGTATAGGAATTAATTCATTATATCAACATCTTTAATTAAAAAGAATGTACTGTTTTTGAACAAGAATTCAACAAATAGTATATGTTACAAATATTTTAAGTATTAAATAAATTTCCCTTTACCACGATTAAATGAGCTATACCAATCCTCTTTTGTCAAGCCTGTCAAACTGATAAAATTTTCATTATTTTTTTTTTCTTAATTATGGAGCTTATTCTATAAAGTTTTGTTTACATTATAAATACCTCCTTGATAACTATAAAAGTAGTTGATGTAAAAGTAGGGGATGGGTCTTAGCAATTCAAAAAACTACATCTTCTAAGCTTCTATTTGCTACTATAAAACTAGTTCAATTATATTTATCTTAAATTAAGTTTTTTACATCAGTTATCTATTATATAACACTTTAATAAGTAAAATTTGAGCTAATTAATTTTAAGTTGATATTTTTTTAATTTCAATTGGTGAAAAAATATAGGCAAATCTCAAAACTTTAAATTGTCTTTAACTTAAAAACATTCATATATACATATATTTTGAGTGGAAAGAACCAATCTTCAGATTTTTTTTCTGCCCCCTAAAAATTAAAAATTTGTCCAAATTTTAATAAAATAGCATCAATTCCTACAAAAACAGGAGGCTCATTGTGAAACACACAAAAATAGCCATAATAGTGAAATGAATGACAATAAACATAAAATAATCTGACTTTATAGACATAGCAGAAAAAAATGTAATTTTAAATGAATGAGCATCCAATATCCATATCATTAATAGATATGATAACCTGAATATATTTGAAATCTTACATGTTTATATATTAAACAAATAGTTAATAGAATGAAATTTAAAAAGCAAAATTATTTTCAATGACCCTCCCTTACTTATTCTGAAATGCTTCTAAATTACACAAAAGAAATTTGCTATTAAATCCATATGAGCAATCCAGCTTATAAAATTTGATATTTTTTATTAAAAAAGATGATAATTATATTAAAACATTTTAAAATAAAATTAAGAAATACCTTTTTCGGATCCCAATAACTGTTTACTTGATCGTTTTCATGCATGGCATTTCCATCAACTTTTTACATGAAAATATATATAATATTACTACAAAGAACATTTCTTTCAATGATATTTTCAATATAATATATTTTATTACATTGTTCAAGATATTAAAACATATTACACAATAAATGAAACAATAGTTTAAAAACCACACTAAAACAGAGAGATTTTAAATTTATGTTATTTTGTATAAAACCATTAATATATAAAGCATAATATACTTACCCATATTTCTGTTATCAGGAGGTGTATTGGCACCATGATAACTATCTTGTTGGTTCATGGCACTTTGGTGAAGGGCAGAATCCGAATTAGTCCTTCAAAGATAAGAAGGCTCCTTTATAATCATATATTGCAAATAATTTTAGTATAGGCAATTATAAATTCAAATTATAGAAATAATATACCTTCTCCAATTAGTATCAGGAGGTGGGGACAAATAAGATGAATTGTAAGGTGAAACATCAATCTAAAACATTTAAAGTTAAATATTATTTAATTATAACCAAGTATGAGTTAAAAAGAAAACAAGTTTAATTTAATAAAATAAACAAAAAATTAAACTTTATCATGGTCATAGAGAAAAATTTTGCATCAAAAAAATAAAAATATTCTAAAATGGCACCTACAATCTGCAATTCGAACAAAAAATTTTGTGTTTATAGAACTTTTAATGAAAGCTTTTTTTTTTTAGCTTAGCTTATTTTGAAATATGAATACAGACTGTTTAAAAGAGTTTCAAATGCATTAAATCTTTAAAAATTTGTCTAGAAATTTTCTTTTTGCCTCCATTTTGAAAGATATATCTAAGGATATAAAAGTTTAATACCTTTTTTTTTTTTATATAATTTCATAGTTAAGTATAAAACTAGCTTTCATTTAAATCTGATTTCTGGTTTTAAATAACTAACTATAAATTATATTAAATTATATTTATATTTTGACTTTTTCTATAGTTATTAATTTTACATTTTGACATTTAAAAAGTGATTAACTTCAACAATGATTTTGTCTCTTTAATTTCATTCAAATTTCAATGTAATTAAAAGTATGTTCTATTTATCCCCTGAAAGAAAAATTTCAGTATTTAAATTTTTTTTCAAAAAATTCTGTTAAATGATTTTATTAAATGTAAGCATGTAAGTAAAGCTTATAAAATTTTGTTCAAATAAAAAAATTTATAAATTACACAAAGAATTATTTAGAAGTTGGACTTTCAATCAGCAAAATTTTTAATCTCTAAAATCAATGGTATTTTAGGTGAAATTTAACTTAGTTAACTAAAATATTGTTTTCAGAATTGTACTGCAACTTTGGAATTAAAAGTTGCGAGAATCTAAAAATGTGCTAGTTGCGTTAATTGGCTTTCATTTTGAATGATATAGCGCTATGCCAAACAGCATTCTTATTTTAAGCATTTTCTTTTTAATTGTCACCATGATTTGTTCACTTTTATTAAAAAAACAGATTTTTTAGAGCTCCAAAGTTTAACTTGGTGACAGTGGCTACTTAAACACAATGATCTGGCAATTTCAGCAAGCTGAATCATTCCTGATCTGTCAATTTTAAAAGGCTTGTGACTTTTGAGCTCTTTAAATAATCCCGAAATAACTCATTTTTAAAATCAGTAACATAGACACAGCAATTTTTATTAAAACCAGAGATGGTGAATGCCCTGATTTGATTGATGAATTGATTCAGAATAATCCGCAAACAATGCATATCAATTTTCATTTAAAATTAAAAGTGAAAATTAAAAAAAAGAAAAATGTAAACAGTAAAAAGAAACAAATGCTAAAATAATAAACGATATTTTTACTAATAGTTTTAAACAAAATATTAAGCAAATAATACTAAATTTTATTAATCATCCACAATAAAGATATGTTTAATATAATGTCATTAAAATATTTTAAGAAAATATCCAATTGCAAAGGAAAAGATTTAAGAACATTTGAGTTAGTAAAGCTATTGAATAGAATTTTGTACATACTCTTTTATTTTCAAAGGCAAAACGACGACTTTGATGTGGTACTGAGTGACGCCCTCTTTCCCTATGCATTCTGTCAGCTGAAACTTCACGACCTTGCTTCATATCTTCTAGGCTATTCAAAGCACTCTAAAATAGCAACACAAAAAAATTAACACAATATATAGGGGGATCAAAAAAAGCTTTCTTGATATATGAGCCGCTAGCTGTCATACCATTCAGAGAAACTGAAAAAAATTATGGTATTTGGTATTTTAACGTAAAAAAAGCATTTTGGATATGTTAAGATTTTAAGAAAAATCAAGTGCTAAGATTATTGCGTTCAAAAACAAGAAAAACAACATTTTAAAATCTAATAAATAGGGTTACAATAACAAAATTTCAAATGGCACCAACTACTTTTTTTTTATTGGAAAATGATCTCCGTCACTAAAACCCATAAATAGAGTTGGAAAGGTACCCATAGCAAGAAAATTACCAGCACTAAACAGATTTAAGAAGAAAAAAAAGAGAAAACAGACCAATACTAGCAGAGAAGCAACAAAAAGCAAAACATTTTACAGCATTTCACAAATTTTCTATGTGTTCTCCTTTACATATGACATTTTGCATGCGTCATATAATGGATACACTGAAGTATGAACAATGGCAAAAGAAATCTGTTGAACCTGACATCTGAGGGCATCATTCAAATCAGATAATTTGGGAATTAAATGCATATATGACAGCATATACGAATATTGCGATGAATGCATATACGGATTTCGGGTATCCCTACAGATAGAAATCCATTGAAAAGTGAATGAGGAATCTTGGTGACCAATGAATGGCAGGAAATAACTCTGTCACCAAACTATTGTGTTAAGTAATGCTCTACATAAGACCTCACAAGTGGGGTTAAACCATCTTGCACCATATGACGTCATTTTGCTGCTGAAAAACAGGAATTATGTAACTAATCAATATTTTTAGATAATGAGGACTCGTTATCATATAATCTCCTCAAAAAATTAGAGGCCGAGGACAAGGTGCTTGTTACACTGCATCACTTTTCTTCATGTCAAGAAAAGTGTAACCACATTATGGGGATTATCTTCTGCCCAGTACATGCAGTTCGAATTAACATTATAAGTCACCAAAAAATAGACCTTCTCAGTCCACAGAAAGAGTAAAGACCAGTTGCAATCGTCATACTGGATAAGGAATTCATTCACGGAATCTAGCCATAGTTGATTATGACCCACTTGTAACATCTGGACACACCGGAACCAATACGGAAACATGTGGAGAACAGAGCTCAAAATCTTGGGGACCATAGAATTCAGCAAAAGCAAAACTCGTGAAACCACGTGTGCACTTGAAAGACGAACGTTGAAGCTACTTATATTAAAATACAGATTATATATTCGTATATAACATAATTTTCCTTTTGCTCATCTAACTGGCAATAAATTGCATTTTGATATGAAATTCTAAAAATGGTGAAAATGAAGAAATGAAGTAGAAGTCTACCAAAAGAAAATTTAACAATTTTCAGTACTTTTATTATTAACTTATTTTGCAATGGTTATTACTACATCTTAAGAACAAATGCTTATTTGACTTTTATCATACTACACATTTAATAGATCTATTTAAAAAACTTTTTGACAGTAACTATCGTTAAAAAAATACTGACCTGAAGGTCAATGCTGTTATTGCCAATTTGATTCACGTTGGGTAAAGAACCAGCCCGATATGCCCCAAGTGATTGATTAATATGTAAATGATGATGTTTAGGTCCCTAAAAAACAAAATTAAATTAACATACATTTCAAACATCTAGTAAAACACTGAGGCATATTTCAATTATTTTAACATTATCGCGAACAGCAAAATGTTTTGTTTAAAATTAAGCTTTATACATAAAAGTCATTTGATAAATTATTTGCTTGTAACTACTATTTATATATCTATAAATATGCAGTATGATAATAATTTAGTGATCAATAAGAAAAAACTATGTCTGCTCACAATTTACACAATATACAATAATTAAAAAAGAATAGAGAAAAGAAAAATTACAAAACATAAGACATTTTTTTTTTTTTTTTAATTAAAAGCAGCAACACCTAACAGGCACCTTTAAATTCAATTATTTCGCTCAAATCTCTTGTATAAATAACATTATATAAAACAAACAAATTAACATAATCCTGAGAACATAGTATTGCTTCAAATCCAAAAGTGTTTGACTTCTACATTTGGGGATACTTTAAAAAGTTAGCATTCTTTAATGTTTTATTTAATTATGTATCCAATACTTAGACCAAAGCATAGTTCTATATTCAATAGATGTAGTTATTGACCAGATGAACATACATGATTCCATTTGATATAAACAAACAGCTCATTTTAGTATAGAGAGAAACTAAATAAAATCTAACAAAGGTTAGTAATACATAATATCCCATTTTGATTTTTGTTTTATAATCTTCAGTACTATTTAGCTTATTTATACACAAATTTTATTCTCATGCATACTTCCAGAATTAAATTTGGTTACATAATGGTAGGTTATCAATGTTGTCTTCAAGCATGTTTGCAATTGGTTCTACAGCGTCAAAATGTTCTTCACTAATGACAATTCTTAACAAGTGAATAATATCATAGTGCTTATCAGTCAGAAATAAGAGGCATAATATATAGTACAAAATTAAAACTTTGAGTCAAATATCAATGATCCTGTTAATTTCTGAACAGATCATGTGTGATGATTAATACAGAAAAATCAGGCAATGTAAGAGCTGCTCTACTCTATGCTGTCTTCTATTTTGTTGTTACTCTAGATTGATTACTGAAATTTATTGTCCCTTTCTTATTAGCATCACCAATTTCTGCATTACTCAAATTCAAGAGATTTAATCAAGTAATTGTGTTTTGTTTTTTACATTTAAGAACATGGTCTAAATTTAACTGTGACATATGTTTGTAATATTTACAAACCCACCAGATAGACATTGTTATAACCGCGGTCAATAGCTGTACTTGAAATCTAATAAAGATTTTGCCTTAAAATCAAGTTCTGATTATTTATATATAATTTCAAGAATTCTCAATTTTAATGTACTAGAGCTGCAGAAACTCATTTATTGGATGATAAATTTTAGTAATTTGCATGTCAGGTTGAAGGATATTAGCATGTAAAATTCTATTACAATGTGTTTTATTTTTCTAGGTGTGCTGATATGTGTAAGTTATTCATAAAATAATAGAAAAAAAATGTAAAACTATTTCAGTACTGAAATCAAGTAATGTTTATAGATAAAGAAGGTTTATGGAAGAGATATGATAGTAAAACTGATAATAAAAAAATCATTAAGATATAAATTAAATACTAACTAAATATCTTTCATTGATATTATTAATTAAGATTAGTTTGAGAAAAATATTTATAACAAGTGAAATGGATATTTTTACCTTGTTACAAGAATGAAATATGGTTATTGCAAACAATTATTTAATTCATTAACAAATATTATTCATTACAATTTCAAAATTGTAGATAGAACGAGAAGAGAGAATTTTTTGAGATAATCCAAATTTTTACACACTTTTCATTAAGTACCATCACTTAATACCGAGATTAAAAATTTTCAAATATCAAAAATATAAAGCAAAAAATTTCACATTTTATCTTATTTAATCTAACTGGAATAATTTTTTTAAGGATATTCCTAGATAGCACATAGTAAAACAAATATTCTTTTAAAATACAAAAACTTATTGATGTAACTTACTTTATTCTCACAAAACTGATTTCACATATGAGAACAAATTAGACTTGATCTTTTTTTATTTGATTCATTTAAATGTTTGTTGCACTCACCAAAATATACCTACAAATAATAATGATTTTTTTGCCACATATATTTATGAAAATATATATAGAGAGATTATTGTATGCTTTTTGAGTTACACAAGTATAGGGACTCAACAATTACTACCAAAAATATTTGCCACTTATATTTGAGTGCATTAGACGCTCGTTTATTCCCAAGGACATTTTCTTAAGTTCATATCTGGTAATTCTGATCTTCCCCCCAATTTGTATTGATCAGGAAGACCAACAACTTTTGACACTAACATGTTAAGGGTGGGAATGGAAGCAAATACATGTCAGACAACTGAGGAACTGACAAACACTCTTAACAAATCTTGGTCAACCATTTAAGAACATTTACAGCACATTGGTAAAGTCCACAGAGCAGATGTTTGTGTCCTGCATAATCTGTCACAAGAAAACAAAGCTAACTGATTCACCACATGCAACTTATTGCTTTAATGCCACCATACAAAAGTGTTTTTTGATTGCTTGATCACTGGAGATGAAAAATGGATCCTCTATGATAATCCAAAATCCATAGCAATAATGCCCGCTAAATGGGTCATGTTTACATCCCAAAAAGTGCTTTTGTGCATTTGGTGGAGTATTTACAGAATGGTTTATTTAAAAGTACTGAAACAGTGAATGTTGACCTTTACTGTGAACAACTGAATCGAGTAAATCAATCTTTAATCAAAGAGTGTCCAATGATTGTCAGCAGAAAATGTGTTATTCTGCGACATGGCAATGCAAGATCACACTGCACAAGATGAATAGTCAATGATTTCTGGAATTTAGAATTTTAGAGTGGTTTCTTAATAGGGGTCTCATTTTCACTTCTGCCAAAATATTTTGACTGTTTTATAAACATATATATATAAGGAAAAACATTACAATAAATTGAGATAAAGCAGCATTGGCAGGCATACATCTCAAAGCACCAAGTCAAGACAAGACGAACTCCGAAAAAAATTAATGAATCGAGGTAGGAGGTACTGCCTGACTCGCCATACTCCTCTGACATTGCATTATTGGATTTCCATTTATTCTGATCGCTACAACATTTTCTATCTTGACAAAAAATTTTACAATTTGGATGACATCCAAAATGCCATCTCCATATATTTTGTTCAAAAAAACAAATTGATTTTTATCAATCCAACATTGAAAATTTTTATACTTGATAACAAAGGTGATTATATCATTGATTAAAAGTAAAAACTTATTAAAAATGTATTTGTTTGAACTTAATGTTAAAAATACATTACTCTCTGGTTCATATAATATGTATTTAAAATGGTAATTAAAATCAAACAATGATATAGAATCAAAATATGTGGCTAAAATGATCCAATTGGCTGCTAATTTTAACAATTTAAAAATCTGCAATTAATAAAGTTTACTTGCATTAAAATTCTATAATTCCAAAGTCAAATAATACTTATTACAAATTCTTACTAGAGAAGGTCTCTGCTGATTTTTAATTGCATAACTTAAATTGTACATATTAAAAGTAATTTTAAAAAGTATCTTTTATTTATTAAAAGTAATATTCATTAAAAAAGCAATTTCTAACTTTTAAAAATATCGGTGCTTAACTTTGATATAAATTGAAAATATCATAATTTTCTACTTTAAATAAGGTTAAGAAAAAATATTTTATGAAAAGGAAAAATAAAAATTAACTGTAAAGCAATTATTTTAAAATAAAATCTTAATTTCTTGATGTTGCCAAAATAATTATACATAATGTTACAAGGGTTACCAAAACAACCTTTACACAGAATAAAGGCTTTATTTATTCTGTCTAAAGAGTGTTTTGGTAACCCTAATAAGTAAGTAAAGCTTGTAACTAGTCAAACAATTGTAAAATATAAAATCCAGCACTTGCCAATTCTGTTTCTAAAGTATAATCAAAATTGCGTAAATAAATTTATATTTTAACAAAATTGTCTGAAACTCGTTAGGTACAAAGATTTTGCACTTTGCTTCTAATTATATACTCTATCCTTATTCACAATTCTCTTTGATTCTTAATATCATGTAGGTTTGTTATGCAGTAAAAATGTGATATATTACTAAAGAAATTTCATTCATATCCAAATCAATTTGACTGAAAAGTAATTTTGAATGTAATGTCACTTTATCCATGGCAATCCAGTCAAAAAGAAAATTATTGTTCAGGTTTTCTGTGAAATTGTCTTATCCAATACATATTGCCTAATCAAATAATCTATATTTGTCATATAGATGCTGGAAAATCATAGACCCTTTTTAAGTAAAAAAAATGTAGCATATTTTAATCATAATTAGAATTTTCTTCCATTCTCACCTCTCGCATTTATTAATAATTATTACTTGATCTATATTAAATTTAATAGTTATATTTAATACATTATTCTGTTATTCTGTATCGAATCTCCCCCTCAAACAAAATATTGATTTTCTTCAATAAATTTTATTTTTATATTGTCTTTATCTTATTTATGAACATTCGCTTCAATTAAGTTTTGCAATTTCAGAAGATTTCTATATAATCCAATTTTTAAGGATGCATTTTCCTTAATCTCATGTTATTTGACATGAGAAAAGATTAACATATTTTAAAATGTTCAGTCAAGAACTCTATTCCAGAATACTACAGTAAAAATTTATATTTACAAAGACTTTTTAAATGAAAATTATCTGATGAAACAAATAAGTGTAATATCATGAGTGAAAAATCAAAATGGAAATAAGTAACAAATAAAAATTAAAAAATAAAAATAATGAACTGCTTGATAAATATACTTCACAATAAGTTAGCTTGTATTTGCATTAACAAATATTTCAAGGAATATAGAACTGCAATGATGCACTTTTTTAAATTAGTTTTAATATTTTTTAAATGCTATATATTTATGAATATAAGCAGAGTTCATTTTTCTCTAACTTATTTACTAATTTACCCCTGTAATTAATTAACAAATTTACCCAATTTTTTAAATTTTAAAATCTCTATATAAGATAAAATTACAGCAAAATAACTCCTGTAATGTTTAAGCATGTCACTATTAGAGCAAAAATGTTGCCCCATAGATAAAGTGGATGGAATATTTTCCAATTAAATCGCTATCAAACAAAATACCGTGTACCAAAGACTATAGTTATGTTAGTTTTATGTTCTAATTATTTATAGTATTCTATTATTATTTCAGGTGTATTTTAGTAACTAGGTGCAAATTTTGCAAACATATAAACAATTTTAAAAATAAAAACTCATTTTCATAAGATGAATAACTCATTTTTTTTTTCATTAACTTAAAAATATAAATTGAAGCAATAAAAATGTCTTATATTTAGCTATTTATCACTTACACTCAATTAATGGAAAAATGTCTATGTTTTCGTGAGATTAGCAGATGCATATAAATAAACTAACCCCCATAATTTAGCTTTAAAAAGAGTTATAAAAATTCTCGATTTATACACAGAAACTGTATTTTTCTTAAATATTTCTTACTGAATTTAGTTTTTAATTGTATAGATATTTTTAATTATTTTAAGTTAAAAAAAAAAAAAAAAAAACATGAAAAAAATAAGAAGATTAAATTAAACAAATAAACAGAAAACATTGACAAATGATAAAGACAGAACAGAAACTGAATCATAAATCAAGTATTATACACAGACAAATAGAAATAATGCATCCACCTCAATAATGCATAATGTTATAAAACCCTTTTTTTATTAAAAAAAAACTATTTGATATAGATGGCTCATAATTTTTCTGACATTAAATTCAATATACCATTGCTTACAAGAAATTAATACCCAAATTCTCAACTTTATATGATATTCATTGAACAAAATCTAAAAAGATTAATCACTTAATAGATTATGTCGAGAATTATTCGCGACTCATATTTGTATCATTATGGAACAATATGAGTTAACTTGTGCGAAAATTAGTCTTTAATTTTTAACTAATATAATTATTTTAGGGTGCCTTACATATTCTAAGGCTGATATCATGCATCTGCCAACAGCCATTGTATAAAGATTTCATATTGTTTTACAGATATTTGATTCAAAGTAACCTTCAGTAACAAAATAATTGTTGAGCAGCTACATGTTATTTATTGCTCATTATAGATTATATTTATTTTCCATTATGGTTTTTTTTTTAAATGAGTAAAAGTGAAAACATATTTAGTGGTAATAGTAGCGCTACATTGCAAGGTGATTTCGAAAATGTACCATTCTTTCATTGAATCAAATTATTATTATTCTGATTCTCGAGTGCTATACAAGTGGCAAAATTCATGTTTGAATTTCTATATAATAAAAATGCATAAAAAAAAGATAAAAATTTGTTAATCCTAATTCTGACAATGGACATACATACATAATAGATAAAAACAGAAGTATAACTTTCACACTAAATTTACTACTTATCTAATATTTTGTTGGCAATATTTACAAGAATAAAAAAGATATTTTCATTACATTATTAGTGTAATTATTTAAAACAGTTAAATTATAGTTACCAAGTCTAAAAAAATTATTCATTCACGGATGGTAAATGCTTTTACGTAAAAGAAAAAAAAAACATTTGTACGAAAAACATTTTGCCCCACAAACAATTTTTAATCATTTTAGATTTTAACAAGATTAATTAAAATTAATTCCTTTTAAAAACTTTTATCAGATAAATATAATAATACTAAAATAAATAATTCAATAATTGCAACTGATATTAATCTTTAACCACAATATTGAAAACCAATTCACAAAATGCTTTGTATTATACTAATTTAATATATCAAATAATACATTAATAAATGAAATAATCCATTATTTTTACTCTTTTAAAATTGAAGGAATTTTTTTTTTTCTTTTTTAATATATATATCTTTTTTGCCATTTTTTTCAGCATTGTAATGTTATGTTCTGGGCAATTTAGTGGTTTTATTGTTAAAACATAATGTATCAAAACAATCTAGAAATTTTGATCTTTATAAATTAAAATAAACAAACTAACAGACATATTTTATAAAAAAATATATTTATTTAGAAATTTTTCAATGATATATAAGAAATTTAGTTTATTATTAAAGAATAAAATATGCCCCACTAGCTTTCTAACATTAAAATACTTAACATAATACAATAAAAACTAATTCACATTAAATTTTTGGCTTTATAAAACTAAACATTTCGATTTCAATTGAAATAATTCTTCATTTAACAAACGCACCATCTTTTAATGAATAATAATGAACTGTTTAGTAATTTATACGCTTATGAGGAAAGAAAAAAAAATGTGTTTCCATCAAAATATACAAAAACCATCTCCGATTTATTGTTAATAAATAAAAGTGCGAAAAGTTTCTGATATATAAAATAATATTTTTTCTTAAAATTAAATGATTTCAACATTGACGTTGCAATGTTTAGGATTATAAACAAACCGTCGTCACGCGTTTCATTCAGCAATATGATTCGAATTAGAAAAATTCATATGTATTATGGTTCTCAAAGTAAACAAAGACTAATTGTTTTGATCCTAAGATGCTCCATCTTTCACAAAATATAAAAAAAGGTTTTTAATTTGATTAAATAATTCCTTTAATATATCTTTATTAGTGAGCAAATTCAATGTTGTGACAGCACTCATCTTAGCGCCTATACCCAAACAAAACAGTCGAATACCAGGATGGAAAAATTCTACTTTTCTAACATTATTTTACACATATCTAAAACATATTTACCCTTGTAGCCCCAATAACTTCTTTCATAATTTGTTCAAAAGCAGCCGTTTCTTCAGCTTGCTTCTGATTATGAAGGGCTATTTTCTCGCTAAACTTCCTCGGATTCGCCATCTCTGATGTTTTGCTAGTACCTACATACCCTGCAACCCAGTAAATATTGTCCCAACGTGAGAATTAATCAATAAAAAATAAATATACAAACTGAGACGCAGTAAACAAAATGTGCTCTTCGTTCAGATAACTCAACTCTACGGATTAGCATGGATTAGGAAATAAAATTATGATTTTTTTTTTTCCCCTTTGTTTTTAACATTAAAAATATAAACTCATAACCATTAAAAAAAATTTTAGAAGTACTACTTCTTTTCAATAGAAAACAAGCTGCATTTAGAGCAGGTTTGATTTCTTGAAAAAAAATATATCATTAAAAATTGAGAATTTTTTTTTAAATTTTTATTTCAGATTTGTGTACCCATATTTTTTTATAGTTATAATTAGAAAATTTTTAATTTGTTCCAAAGAGAATATAAGCATCTTTATTATTTTTACTCGATAATGTGGCTCAGTGATAACATGCGAGTTGACCAGAGTTCCTTTCCGCATTGCAGTCATTGCTTTTGAAAATGAATAGAATTGTAGGAATGATGGAACTTTATCACTTATACTTGTACTCTATATAGGTGGTTTTGCTTCTTTTCATAACAATAAAATATTTATGCTACCCTTAAAATCATGTTGAAAAACAGTATTCAGTCTTTCCTTATTAGAAATAAAAACAACACACAGAAGTGACAGAGTTGAGGCAGATCAAAAAATTTCTGAAACACATACTTTCTAGAATATACTGTTATCATAATAGATATTAGAAGATTTTTAGATTTATAAATTTTTAGTATATCTTTATAAAAATTAAAGTGAACGCTTTAAAACTGTAACTATATGACTTGAAATGAATGAATATGTGCCCTTACTTAAATATTCCCTAGCTTAAAATTTTCTCACGATACATACAACGCACAAATGCTAAGTTGTAAATTATATTTATTAAAAATATTGCATATGTATTAATTCATTTTTAAGTATATAGTCGAATGCCGAGAATTCGGATTACTGAAATCTCGACCTTCATATAAAAAATAAGTACCGCCGAAAATATACTTAAATACAAGACGCAATCATATTTTATAAATAAAAATAATGATGCGAACGTAAAATTATAAATTAAAACTTATTTAAAATAACATATAATTTACATAGTTTAATTAAGAACAAAAGGGAATAATTGTTTTTTTTTTTTAAATAAGAATTTCCTTACTTTTGTATAGAATTTCCCAGCCGTTTAATAAATTGAAATTTATTTAATGGAACGTAAAATTATAAATAAAAACTTATTTAAAATTATAATTTACATTTAAGAACTAATTGCTTTTATTTTTTTTAAATAAGAATTTCCTTACTTTTGTATAGAATTTCCCAGCCGTTTAATAAATTGAACGGCTGTATTGAAAGATAATATTTAATATTACCATACTTTTTGAATGCGAAATAATCTTTCCATTCTCAAAATTAAAATTTTCAGTTTCATCAGTTTATATAACATCTTAGGAAAAAGTATTTATTTTCTTTTTCTGTTCATTGTCCTGCTCACAAAAAAAAAAAAAATCGACTTACTGCTATGAATCTAAAACAGATCTTTTCAAACTTTTAGCTTCTATAAGACACACTGGAAGACTGTTTTTGGGCCATACATAAAATACATTTACGATAGCTAATGAGCAAAAGTTGTAGAATAGTTAGTCAACATATTTAAATAATGAAAAGTTCATTATTTCATATACTTATTATTATAAAAATAACAGACGAAGCAACAGTAGGAAATTAAGGAAATGTTTGCCATTGTTTTTCCAAGGATTTCGATATTTGGTTTAATATTTGGTTTGATGGAAGTAATTGCAAATCTCAATGATTTCTCAAGTTACTCATTAAATATTTCAGTTCTGGTTTTATTCTTCGCCTTTTTCCTTTTTGAAAATAGCTACTTAAATGCTTCCAAATAGTAATGACATGAATATAAGACATGATTGTGAACCAACGGATAAATTTTCTGAGAAGGCAAATCTTATACAGATAGAGAGACATGGTCAAATCTCAGCTTTCAAATCTATCCATTCCATTTGAGTATAAGCAGGTAATATACTTAGTTAAAAATAAGCTTCAGATATATCAGAAGACCGGTAATTTTTCAGAAGTACTGCATCCTGTTTTAAAATTTCTGTAGCAAATTGAAAAACAATAGTATATGTTTATCGTTGTTCACAGGACCGTCTTTTGCCAACTTGTCAAAATGTATAAAATAGTTATTATTAATTTTCGATTGTCATAGTTTCAGTTTCATTTTGGACACAGTATAGCTTGAAACATTGTATTGATCATATGGTTTTTTTATCTTGAAGATGTATATTTTATTCATTTAAATGAGCGCCCAAGTCTACCAAAAATGCTAAATCTGTAAGTTAGCTTTGATTGTCCACTTCTGACATAGTATTTATTTTTTATTTATTAGTTTATTATTATTTTTTATTCATAAATGGTAGGATTTAATATTGCAAATAATAAAATATTTTCAACATTTTACTTCAACTTAACTGTCTTATTTCCGAAAAATAAATGATATCCCCATAATCAACATCCATAAATTTAAAGAATTCCAGCAATTGGTGATAACTTAATCCCTTGGCCTTTACAAAATTTATAAATTTTATGCTAATCTTACATAATCATAATCCATCTTACTATGCAATGCTGTTTCATCATATGTAATGCCTGGGAAGCAATTTATCTGTTCCTTATGATTTTATAAGTTCATTTTTTTTATCCATCTTTGCCAGGGTACCATTAGTAACTGTACCAGATATCTTTACAATTGACTTATTTTTCATTGATTTGTGTTAATTTCTTGATTAAGTTGTATCTTTTAATCATATTAAAAAATCATTTTTGCTGTGATTTTTTTTTTTTTTTTTCTTCTTCATTACCTCAAATAAAATTTGCTAATTGAGATATGTTTATAGCATCAGTACTATCACATATCGCCAAAGCAAATATTTAAAATTATAAGCTCCAAATATTGCTCAATAGATTTTTTTATTTCATCAGTTTGTCTGTATATCATCTGATGAAAAAAAACTGATTTCTGAAAAATCCCCTTTTTTTTTTATCAAGGCAAATTATATTATTATGCTTTTCATACTTTGCTTAACCTTAACATCTGCATGCGATTTTTTTTCTATCAGGTTTATACCCATATAAATAGCTTTTAAAATAGAATCCATTACAGTTGTTATGGGTTTTTTTTAAAATTGTACATATGACAGATTTTTGCAGAAAATTGGCACACATTTCTAACAAAGAGCAGATTACTTTCTATTGGCGTCGACAAAACAATGTAGACATATGTCCATTTTTCGTTCATCTTCTATAATATTTGTTTGATTTGACTTTTTTTTTTTTTTTTTTTTTTTGAAAAATTATGAAACTACGCTAATATTAAAAAAATTGAAAACAAGATTTAATAATCAAATAAAAATATTCCCATGACTTTTAAGTAAACCAAAACGACCATCGTTTACAGGTAAGTAAAATAAAATGTTATCAATAATTATTATGTTTTACTCTCTAAATCGCCACAAACACTTTTCTTCGATAACAATTCGACTCGTTCAAACTTACAGAAGTATTCCATTGGTACTAAAAAATACATCTTTTGCGTGATTAAGACAGGAGGCAAGAGCTCTAGAGCAGCTTTTATCATGTTGAAAACTAATTCGAATGAGTGGCATTTTTTGAATATACACAATTGTTTGAGAATGATATTATGAATCTCCCAATGCTACAAAACGTGCTAAAAATCACATCACTTATAAATAAATAGCACGTTAAAAGTGCTATAGAGACTCGTCACCTTTTTCAGAAACAAAACTAAACAGACCATTGGTTTTAACAGTAGGGAGAGCCTCAAACGGAAGGATTAATATAAAAGTGCGACGTTTTTCCTACGCATAGAAATCAAACGTTAAATAAACGGACAATTGGTAAATAAATAAGGAATAATTTATGGAGGGACGTAAACTTTAATTATTATGAATTTCAAATTAGATTTAGTTTATTAAAGATTTTATATTTTAAATGAGCGGAGATCTTGATTTCGTTTACAACAGTAATTTTTGGAACCTGATTTTTTTTTTTTTTTTTTTAATTTGGCTATTAAATCCAAATAAAATCGAAATATTTCTTTAATGATCTTTTCTGATCATATATCAGGTGATGGCTTTTTAGGACATTATAAATTTTTATTATCAATTTTATTTTTAGTTTAAATAATTTAATTAATACCACATTATTATTAAGACATTTCTCCTTATCAAAGGAAAGATCGTCAACTTCCATCTTAAAACCAAGAAAAGTTTTTACCTTCCTAATAGCAATAAACAGGAATAATTCATTCTAAAGTGCTTCAACATTTCAAACTTTTTGCCTTCATATCCTTTCTTCACATTATAAAATTCTGTTACGTTCATCCTATTTCAATATCATCAGATGGTAAAAAGTTTTAATATTTTATTCACTCTATTTTATATTAACAATATATGAATATAAGTATTGACATGCAATGATAAATACTAAATAAATAATTTTGTGCTATACTAAATAATATTAATAATATATATAATTTTATACTAAATAATAATTTAATCTCTCCCTTCCCATTTCCAAGATATCTCATCTCATTAAACGTTTTATTTGTTGTCATACGAAATTGTTTATTTAGTATTTATCATTGCATGACAATACTTATATTCATTTATTGTTAATATAAAATAAAATGAATAAAATATTAAAACTTTTTAGCATCTGATGATATTGGAATTGGTATTTGAGCTTAAGAGAATTTTATATTGTCAGGAAAAATTCGAAATGCCGAATCACTTTATAATTAATTATTCCTATTGATTGCTATCAGGAAGATAAAAGCTTTTCTTGATTTTAAGATGGAAATCATTGATGATTTTTTTTTCTTTGAATAGGCGAAGTGTCTTAATAATAATGTGATATTAATTGAATTATATAAACTCAAAATAAAATTGGTAACATTCATAATACAAATAGGTAAAAAACAATATATATTTAGTCACTAATGTATAGGATATGGGACCTGATGTCGGAGTCACTAATGGACCGAGTGGTCCCAGTCTAATATGACTACTGCTACTACACCACACCACATCACTATGCCTAGAACTGGGTTGCCCGTTTACATTTTGGGAATGATGTAGGTGAGAAGTCTGACTGGGCTACGTGACGCTCTTGCAGTCATATGAGACCGAGACTTAAAGTGGATTCCGAACCATTATAAACGTCCGTTTTATAGATATGTGTATGGCACCAATACAAACAACCATAACATCACCGGGACTCGTTAACCCAGGCCTAAAACCTGTGAAACCGAGTACCAGTCACTAAAGAATATTGAAGAAGAAGATAAATGATATTTTTCTTATAATATTTGTTAGAGGACTAACCACTTAATCTTCGTTAAATGCTCCTTTTCAAATGGTAAATAGATATCCTGTTCTTAAAGAGGGGGTATATATTCTATAAAGTATGTAACAATCCTTATGAGATTTTGCTTGTAGTAAAACAATCATGTTCAGTTTATTGTAGTAAAACAATCATGTTTTGTTATCATAAATTGATGTGATACAAAGTGATTATTATGTAATCATGATGTAATAAATTTATGTAGTTTGAATTGTATCGTTATTGTTTAATTGCATCATTAAATGTTCAATGGTACTGGACAGAAGATATTTTCTTTGGTTAAATTTTAATGAATTTTAATGATTATTTCATAATTTGATTTTAGTCGAAAGTTTGTTCAGCTAACAATTTTGAAGGAATTATTGATGAAATTTATTGATTAAATAATTATAATTGATTACTCTTTATTGATTAAATAATGGAGAAAGTATTATTCTCCAGAGTTTATGGAATAAATGAGAGTAAATAAGTTATTAAATTTACCCAAAAAATCGATAGAGATTTGAAAATCTAAGATCGATTAAAATTGAATCTTGAGATCGATTAAATTAATTATTAATCATTATAGAATTTAATCGATTAAATTTTAATTCTTGAGATCGATTAAAATTTTAGATCTTAATAAAACTTTTCTTTAAAAGTGTGGGTCACCTCTAAAAGCAGTATGTTAGTGGTTTTCATATAAATCTTTATGAATCAATTAATTATCAAATAACAGCAGGCAATAAATGCTGTGATGTTGTACTAAATTAATAAACCCTTTTGTTTGAGTACAATAATATTAACACACAGCTGATGAAAATTAAAAAAAAAAGAAAAGGAGTGAGCTCAATTACGAGGAATTTTAATGATTATTTCATAACTTGATTTCAGTCGAAAGATTTGTTCGGCTAACAATTTTGAAGGAATTCAAGACTTTCAGAAGAATAAACTGTTTTTTAATTTCCTGTGATTGTTGACTCAAGAATGAATTAATATTTTCTTGGAAAGTCTCATACATATTTCCTTAGGCCATAATAAAATTTTTGTTTTATTGTTAAATTTTTGTTTTATTGTTAATTTATATTTAAAAATTTATAAACTTGAGTGTCATCTTTAATCTAAACTAAAGATCAAAGATTTTAAAATTTATAAACTAACTCAAGTTTATAAATTTTTAAATATATCATTGTTTTTCAAGCATTTACAAATTAGGCAAATAATTGTCCCAGTTTACTAATGTACAAATAAAAATAAAGACATTAATACATTATACTTACAAAACACAGTATTAATGCAAAAAATTTATTCAAATAGCAAAAAATTCAAACAAAGAAATATGACACAAATGTCAATAGATGTAGCAGTTACGATTGAACATATAGTTAATGTTTTAAATGCTGGAGAGGCATTTATTTTAAGAATTACTTCATTATCAGAATTGTGATGTTGTAACCGGGGTTGCAGCTACACAATCCTTTTTCCTACTACGCACTGCAAGAGATCCATTTACAGCGTTGAGAAGAAATCAGCAGTAGACATCGAGACTCTCGCCAGAGAGGACGTACAGCGAGACCGGCGCTGCTGCCTCAGAGACGTTTAGTTTACAGTCTTTCATCTCGAGAGAAGATATAGTTAGCACCATCCTGTGCATAAATTGGCCTATAGACTCTCATCCAGAGAGGAAGTATATTTCGAGTACCTGAGTAGCTTTATTCTTAATTTAGAAAAGGAATCTTTCCAGAAATGTATAATTAGATGTTTTAAATGAGTTAAATATTATTTAATTGTAATTGTGGTGTTAATGTTGTTGCGTACGTGCTGTCTAAAATAAAATTCTGTACTTAAACGTTGGTCTCAGCTTGTTTACACCCAGATCCAGCTGCACAAACTAACGGCGATCTACTACAACGTTTAATTAAGTGTTAGTAGGGAACAAATTATTAATTTCAATAAAATTTCAGAATAAAATAAATATCTTGGCTAAAACATTAGCGTATTTTAGACTATTAAAGAGAGCAATATTTTAAAATGTTCTTATAAACAGTTAGGTTTGACAATGTAGCAATATAATAATGAAATAAATTAACATTCACATTCATTAACTATTTTTGTTATAGAAGAAAAACAAAAGTAAAGAAATTTATTTATTTATTTTTATTTTATTTTATATTTATTTATTTATTTTTTGCGTATTTTGTCACAATATCTACCACTGCCAATAAATTTATCAGTAATAAATTTGTTCTATATATAGTTTTTAATAAAAGTTAAAACATTTTTTTAAAAAATATATAAGTATAAAATGCGAAATATTATTAACATTTTAAAAATAATAAATTGATTTCAACATCGCTGAAAAAAAATCATTCTTATGTATCATTTAGTTAAAAGAATAACACTATAAACATTATTTCGTTAAATATAAATGTATAATTATAGTTTTTCAAATCACTAAGCTGATTTACTCAGTTAGAAATAACGTTAAATTATAGAATAAAATTAGCTTGAAAAAAAAATGACAAACGAATGTTAATTAACAGATTCAAAAGAATATTCATTTTAGTTTCCTTAATTAAATCAAGAAAATGTTAAATATATTTACAAAAGAACTATGGAATGATTTTCAAAATTGTTCTATAGTTCTGATTCTGTAAAAATAATACAAATTATTATCTTAATATATTTTTTTATTTATTCTTTCATTAAGAAATGTATTCTTTATTCTTTTATTTATACGAATTTTTCAAACTATAAATTCGACATTCTTAAAATAAAATTTCTATTAAACCATCTTGAAAGAAAAACCATTTAATGATATTTATCATGTTTTAGGTGACTTAAATATTCTATAATAGCGCCATTGAAAAAAAAAGTTTATATCTTAAATAAAATCTTATGAATATTGTTATCTAGAATAAATTCAACGCTTTTTATGTTCCTAGGTTACATCGATTCGAATTTTATCCATCAAAAAATCTAGCAGGACGTAACATAGTTTCAAAAACGAAACAGAGTATTCTAAACATTTAGAAAATTTAATTTTGTGATATATTTGAGTTTAAAGACATCGAAAAAGTAACTAAGTATTATTTATAATAATACAATTATAATAAAGTAATAAATGTAATTTTAATAATTAATTAGAAATGTTTCAATTGCTTTAGATTTTGAGACGTCTGTTTATTTATTTATTTTTTTTAGAGAAAATATCTCTCTAGAAATACCTTCTTAAAAAAAATTAGCTGTAAAAAAAGAATATTTGCATGTTATTTAAATACAGAATAAAATAATTACATTATATTATAATAATATTAATAATCAACAAATAATAATTTCTAAAATAAATTGTATTTCTATATGCTCACAATTGTTTCGTAATAAGAAATATTTAAATGTCTGTTTATTTTAGTGAAATATTGTATTCTTTTCTTTTAATCTAGTATTGTTTTATTTCATACCCATTAAATAACTCTATATAAAACTTAAGTTATACTTTGGCATTCCTTCTCTATTAAAAAGTAAAGATTTTTGTGAGGCTTATATTTCTTATATTTTGAGAACTATAGCATATTGAGGATCAATTTTCTTTCTCTAATAACCTGATGTGTTTTTTTTTCTTTTTAATTCACAGTAAAAATTTACAAATACCTTCTGATTAATTATTTTTCATTAATAATAATAATAATAATTTTTTTTTACAACAAAGCTGCATTTATGAATTATTAATTCGAGATCCGTCTGTTTAAATTTCAATAATAATATCAAAAAATTAAAATAAGTTAAATAAATTAAATTTTATATAGCCAAAATAATCATAATTTTATAATTTTAATCAAAATGATTCTTAAATTTTAATTAATTTATTGTGCTACTTATTTAAGAATATGCTAACAAACCATTCAATACTATATGTATTTTTGTATAACGGAATTTTTTTTTTTTTTTTTTTTTCTCTTATTCATAGAACTTTGATATTAGCACAAATGAAAGTTGTATAAATTCGAGTAATTTATGCGGATAATTTTTTCTTTAATTTTTAAGAATATTATCAAAATTAAATTTATGTTAAGGATTCAATCTTTGGAATGTTTAGATGTAAGAACCACATATTTAATTTGCAAATCAACTTCCACTAAAAATTCTATTTAGATTTTAATTTAAATATTTTTATTATATCTTTTCAAAGAAAAAAAAATTTGAAATATATAGCTTATAATCGTGAGCGTTGGTTCAGTAGAAAGGCAATTTGACCCCGTAGAACCAATTAATTAATTAGCAGAGTTTTTTCCTATTGAGTTGACGTGTAAAAATTGCTGTACTAGATTTGGCGCATTATCTCTCAAAAATGTCACCGCCAAGTGAATAAAGCTGTATTTTAACCTTATAATCATTATCAGTACTAATACATTAATGCATATAAATAAGCGCTTTTCTAAATCGTCGTTATATGTACTTCACTAGTTTTATTTTAAAGCGAGCAGGGAAAAAAAAAAAAAAAGCGATTTTATTTTCTGGAAACTAGTTTATTCGATGTCAAAAATATTTTTATGACATTAAAATTTTCTTCTTTCTCACGATTTCTTATAATTAATAAATTTCTTCACCCTGAATTTAACATTCGATTATTAATAAATTGTAGCCGTAGACAAGCGGATAAATTATTTAAGGAAGAGTTTACCGATATTTATTTAGTAACTTAATTATATGTTACTGTAAAAATATATTAGTATAAAATGTCTTAGAAAATACAATTTGATAAGTATATTTACTTAATGAAAACTTCTATAAAATATGTTCGTGCCATAAAAATTTATCGACAATATTTTAAAAACCAACAGAAGTCGATGCAAAACTAGAAATATTAACTTTCATAGGGATAACATTCTTCAAATCGCTTTGTTTTAATTATTTTTGATATTCATATCTAACAGTACTGTCTTCAAATTTTATCAGCTTTGCCATTAAGGAAATGAGCTAAATGCAGGGCAAAACATACAGGATGTAGCAACACAAGGTCAACAATGAAAACAGTGATGCAGGCCCACGGACTTGCTGCGTGGTCTTTAAAGAAACAAACAAAATTAAATAAAAAAATAAATTTCTTTCGTTACTCGTTTAATTAACTCTAAACTTTCTGAAGGCTCTTAAGATGCGCTTGTTATATTTAACACAAAGACGTTAGAAATTAGATATTAAATTCCCGGAGATTAGATTTTAAATCCCGAGATATTAGATTTTAAATCGTCCGGTATTTAACATTTGAAATCAATTAACCAAATTGAATTAGAAGTTTTTCTGACCTATCATTAATTTGGTGAACAAAATCAAATTTATAAGAGAGAAATTATTTTTAATTATTTTGACAAATAAAGCAGATGACAAACTGGACAAAATATAAAAATAAAAATTTATATCGGCAAGTAAGGAAAGTTAAGAAAATTTGTATTTCAAAAATTTTAATCTGATACATCTAACATAAAAGTAAATCAATAAAAAAAATAAGATCTTTTTAATTAATATTAATGTGTGTACTTGCTTACGTTACATTCAGAGCTTCTCGAAAAAATATTTTAGAATAATTTTCATAAAACCTGGGTGCGGTGTTTTTGGAATTTGATGCAATTTTTTATTTTGCGTTGACGTGACATCGTAAGTAATATGCAATGAAATATAGTAAAGACATTTACAAAAAAAAAAAAAAAAAAACTCTGTTAATACATGAAAATTATAGCAAGAAAATAATTTTAAAATTAATTTTTCACTGACGTATTTAATTATTTTATTTATTTTTTCGCGTTTAATTTTATTTTAAAAACGTTTCAAAATCAATGAATTACAGTCCCTAGCCAAATAACTATATTTATTTTTATTATTGAAAGGTAAAGTATATAACAATGTTGACAAACTTTTCTAAGAAGTGGGTCACATCTTGTTATCATCATCATCAGAGGCACAACAACCTCATAGCGGGGCAAGGCCGTCAGCCTGCTGGCAAATTTCTCGACAGTAAATGTTTTCTTTTTACGGGGTAGGTTGTCAGTGTTACGCCCAACAGTCATATTGGACCGTGACCTACGGTTTAAAGTGGATTCCGAACCACTACAAACATCCATGGCACCACCGAGGCTCGAACCCAAAACCTGTGGCACCGAGCTCTAGCCACTCGGCCCTCTCAAATCTTGTACATTATTTTTTTTAAATTTTAGCCCTCCGTCGACATTAAAAAAATTGATATTGAGTCTAGTCTGGCGTTTTACCGTCATTTTTTGCGCACTTTGGGCTAATTAGAACGGGAGCTACACTTTAACGTGGATTCTGTATCACTAACAAACAGGCATGCCCCACCAGGATTCGAGCCTGAAGCCTATGGTACTAACGGCCAGAGCCAATTAGCCATTAGGCCTCTTATAAATAAGATAATACAGTGAATTAATACACGAAGTGACACCATGCCTAATGATGTTTCTTCATTGTACGTAGTATATATATATTTTTTTTCTTTCTAATGCAGCTGGCAAACACATAGACAGCTTGGTCTTGGATGCCTTAAGGCAAGCGCTGCACAGACGTACTCACTTTGCATTACCCAGGGGGCGCATGTAACTTGAAGATAAGCCACGGACGCGGAGCAACAGTGCCCCCCATAACGCTCTACGATCCTATTATGACCGGGACCTACGGTTTAAAGTGGATTCCGAACACTACAAACATCCATGGCACCGCCGGGACTCGAACCCGAAATCTGTGGTACCGAGCGCTAGTCACTCGGCCATTCAGGCTCTTGTATGTAGTATATTCTCCATTGAATTTTATTTTAAGAATGTTTAAAAATCAACATATTGCAGTCCCTACCCAAATTATTATACTCATCCGGTATTTATTATTATTATTATTGAAAGGTAAAATATATATCAGTGATGACAAACCTTTCTAAGAAATGGGTCAAATCTTGTATATTATTTTTTTTTAATTCTAGCCCTCGGTCGATGTTAAAAAATTGATATTGGGTTTGGGACTCTACGGTCATTTTGTGTACACTTTGGGCTAATTAGACCGGGACTTACACTTTATCGTGCATTCTGTACCACTAACAAACATGCATGCCCAAGCCAGGATTCGAACCTGAAGCCTGTGCTACCAACGGCGAGAGCACTAGCCGATTAGCCATCAGGGCTCCTATAAAAAAAGGTAAGCCATGAATTACGACACCAAGTAACACCATGCCCAGTGGTGCTTCTCCATTGAATATTTGAATGTGTAAAGAATAAAGAAAATCACATATATATTATGAAATATTTTTTATTAATAAACATAGTTACAGAAATAAAATAGTTACAAAATAAAGTTGATTAAAGTGCTGAAAGTACGAAAACTGTTGTTGCTTATTTTAAGATAGTTTCTTAATATCCGATTCATATTCCGTATTAATTTTTCTTTCTTTTCGGAAATTAAGCTTTTAAATTTTCCGCCGGCGAAATTCAGATAATTCCATTTTTAAATCATGGATACATTTCCAGATGGATACATCCCAGAATAATGACACTCAATTTCTTCTAATAATTGTGAAAATTCTCTTTCATTAACGACCTCTTGCGTTTATAAAATTCACGACTTTTATTATAACTGGCACTACGTTGAAAAATATTTTTAAATCTTGCTTCGCTCACAAAACTTACTGGTATATTTTACAATGAAATTCAGTCAGAGAATATTTAATATTTTGCTTAAGCTGCTGAATAAAACCATATTGGGTGCCCGTCTATTGTTAGAAAAACAATTTTCTATAAATCAATATCTATTTCTTTAAATTCATTATCAAATTCCTTAGGATTTTCAAGACCAATACACTTTCTTTTCAACGTTATTGATTTCAGTAAGTTTTATTTCATTATGTTGTCTGATTTATATCGAGCAAAATCTGCTGGTTATATATAATCATTTACAACCATTACCTACTGGTTATATATAACCATTTACAACCATTACCTACTGGTTGTATATAGCCATTTACATTATCGTACTTTAACATGATACTTAGAATCTATTTTTTATAACTTAAATATTCTTATAACTTAATATTCTTTATAACTGAAAATTTTGAAATTTGCTTCATCAAAATGGATACCTTCAGCTATACTATTTTCAATTGATAAAATAGTTAAACAAAACAGTGGTATTGAAATGGTTCATAGGATCTGAAATAATTCTTAATTAGTTTGAATTTTGAAAAACTTCTCTCATATGATACAACAGAAAGGCACAAATTAAAAAAAAATTTAATGCTACAGTAAGATTAGAAATAGGGTCAAAAAGTACATTATTCAACCTCAAACTCTAAGATAGCGGTGGCCAACCCGCGGTCTGCCTTGAACATTTTTCCGGCCCTTGAGATTTATCACACTTTTACAAAATATATTTATTCTATAAGTAATAAATAGTGTAAACCAATGTATTAAAAAAATACTTTATGTGTGCATCCATATATTCAAAATGTAACAATTACATCAAATATGCAAAATAATAAGAAAACTTACAGCTGCTTTTGAAAGCCGATTCAGTAATTTAGAGTTAGACAAATACAATAAAATTTTTGAAATATATTCATCTCCCTTTCATGTTGAAATCGAGTCGGCTCCAGAATATCTCCAAATGGAACTGGTTGACTTACAATGCAATATTGAATTAAAACACATATTTGAAACATCAGAATCAAAAATAGATTTTTATAACACTTACGTCACAAAACAGAAATTTTCCAATTTGAAAAATTTGACATAAAAATTTGTTAGCGCTTTTGGTTCAACTTACAACTGCGGTGGTAACTTTGGTTCAACTTCACACCGTTTTTATCTAAGATGAAACTGACCGAACAGAAAACACGCTAAATATAAGGTACGCTAACCTGTTACAGCTATTACGATGTGCCAGTACCCAAATGGAGATCGATTTGTAAAAGATAAGTGAAAAAGTGGAGAAATAAATATCGCAGTAGTAAAATAAACATTTTTTAATTTCATTTATATTTATATATTTCATTTTTTGTGTTATATATTTCTTTACAATGTGCGTTTAGTATCATTATTATTATATCATTTATGTTTACATGTAAGAATAATAGTAAACACAATAATAATAACTCATTATGTTTCAATTTTTCACTGCAAAATATGTCTATAGTGGGTCTAAATCCAATATGGGGATATAATTTTATATTCGGCCCGTGGAGTTATGATGCATTTCCAAGTGGCCCACAAGATCATTTAAGTTAGGTCTGCTCTAAGAATCTTAACAAAATACACCAAATAGACTTCTTTTGTAACTTTGGCGCTTTTCGAAATTTTCCTAGGTGTGAAATTTCTGTAAGGATACTGTCTACAAAAAGCTCTTTGTAATTTTCAGTCAAACTTTCTACAAAGTTATGAAGTTCAATTTCCGATTCGATAAGATTGCTGGGCTGTAGGCTGGCAAATCCATCTGATATACATTCCATACTTTCGCAATAGGTATCGATTTCTTGTTGAAACCTGTCAATGTACTCATAAACTTTTCAGTTCTTGCTCCAAAGTCAGCGGCACATCTATAGCCTTCTCTGAAGACATAATTTTATTCCCTCTGACAGATCTTTTTACAACAGGAATGCCCATCTCTTCACACTGTCACATTCTCCTTTGCAAATTGCAGTGCTTCCACAACTAGGTCATCACTTTTGTCTTTTATAAAGACTTTCAGACTTCTCATCTTGATAAAAAAAACTTCTCGAAACTTATTTCAAGAATCTGCAAATATTTTTAAACGTATTATTTATATCTTTTGTATTATTTATAAAACATATAATTAAGTAAAAAATTGAATTGAATTTACTTTCAAAGGTGTTCAATTGCTCGATTTTATTAAGAAACAAGAGACTTAACGAGGGGTTTTATTAGATAAATTAAAATAGAGTACTTTTAGAGTAACAGTTTTTTCAAAAACTTTATTTTATCTAAAACAGAATTTATTTTTTCTCTAATTTTTGATTATTCATCTGATATAAGTATAATAAATTTATTAACAAAAAGTCATCTCCTGGTTACGACGACACAAAATAAATTTTATTTAATTCTTATGTACTTATTTTTATGAACGTCAGATTATAATTGGATTTACAATATGCACATTTATGCTTAATTAAATCAATAATAAAATATCCTATAATCATAAAACACATATTGGTCTTTCTTCTAAGGCTTTAAATTTGAGTTTGTTTCTCGATGTTTCTTTTTATCGCTCTCTTTTTTACTTTTTCATTAGTGTAATTTCTTTCTTTTTGTTTGCTTAAATGAAATTTATACCAATACCATTTTTTTTAATGAAACTATACAGATTTAATTTTACACAAGTGCTAAACCCAATTTCTCTTAAACTTTACAGTTGAAGAGAAATTTTCATCATTGAAGTTTTTTTTATTTTATGATCGGCTCTATTACACTGACGGCTCTCGCATGGAAAATTGTATTGGTTCTGGAGCAGGGGTCTATTGTGACTCGGTTGCTTTCTATTCTTCACTGGGAAGACTTAAAACTGCTTTCGATGGTGAGATTGAGGCCATTCGTATGGCCCTTTCTCAGCTCCAGTGTCACGTAAATAATTTTTCTAAAGTTGTCCTTTTATCCCACTCAAAAGCCACCTTGAAGGGGATTGATTCTACAAGCGCTCCTTATTCTGAAGCTATTAAGAACTGTCAATCTATTATGAGGTCTCTGTCTTGCCAAAATAAGACTATTTGCCTGCCGTGGATACCAGCCCACTGTGCGATAGAGGGTAACGAAAAGTTGACCTGCTGGAAAAAAAAAAAAAAAAAAAAGGTCAGCGATCATTCAAACTTTTGATGATGAAGTCCCTTTCAGCAATGTTAAATTATTCATTAAATCGACCCTCAAGAACAACCTAGGTAAAGAGATTTTAGTGAGAAATTAACAAAAGTTTTAGTGGAACAATATTTCTGACTAGCCTGGGATGAAGGCAGTTGCTGAGTTTCTTCTCGTAACTGGCCACGATAGCCTTGTTAGGCATTTGCACAACATAAATGTACTTGAAGATCCTTGATGCAGGCTTTGTAATCTTTGGAACTTATGGACTGTGCTCACCTTCAATACTCTCCTGCTTCATCTTTGAGGGTGCGATATTGGGAGGATAGGAGCCGAATAGGTCCATAGACTTTTCTTCTGTTGCCATTTGCTATTGTTTTGTTCTGTATAGATCCAGTTGTGTCTTTTGTACCCGCCATTGGAATTTTTTTTTTTTTAAATAGAAATTAACAAATATAATCTGTTGTCCATATTTGAGTAAACATAATACATTAAACTTCGATAACTTTTAAATAACCAAAAATTAATAGCAAATGCAAAATTAGACATTACAAAATAATTTAATATTTCCAGTAAGTATATAGAAATCTCGAAAAAATTTATCAAATTTTAAAAAAATATTATTTTCTTAATTGCAATTTACCATTAGTTTATAATCTCATTTTGACTGTTTTAATTTTTGTTAAAAATTAAATTCTCACTTTCAATAATTTATTTTTTTAACATATACTCTAGTTTTAAATTTATGAGCATATGCACAAATAAATAAAAGTAAAATAAATAAGCTTTATGTTAAAAGGCACATGATAGTTAATCAGCTAAAAAATTAAAATTAATTTATCATATTTATTTAATGGAAACGTGAGATTTAATGTCGAGTTGACATATATTTAAAAAATATTTTTTTGTTTTAATGTACAATTATTAATAAATTTTATATATTTCCCATAGAGGTTTGGATGTGTAATATAAAGTGCCTGTGTGTGAAAATTTCGGAATGCAATTCGGCTGAAATAAATAAAAACCATTTCTGTTTGAAACCAACCATGGAAAAGGGTTTCATCATCATTATCATCGATAGCACGACAGTCCAGGATGGGCCAAGGCTTTCTTTGAAAAGATTTCCATGCATTTTTCTGGGTGAAAATGGTCCTCCAATTCTTAACCTTTAGTATACAACAAAATCTTTTTCATCTGTGTCTATTCATTGCAACTTGGGCCTCTTCCTCATTGTCCCTGTGGCTTTGCTAAAGCGAACCTTTTTGCATATTTTAAATCATTCATTCTAAATACATGAGCAGTCCGGTTTAATCTATTGATCTTAATAACTTTCATAATAGGATAGGATGTTCATTGGAAAAGGAATCAAAAAGTATAATACTTTAACAGTTTAGAAGATGACAACCGATCCCATCTTATTTTTTTTTCTAATGCAGCTGGCAAACACTTAGACAATTGTCTTCGATGCTGCACAAACGTTACTCACTTAGCACTACCCAGGGGACGCTTGTAACTTGAAGATAAGCTATGGACGCGGAGTAACAAACGCCCTACAATCATGTTACATCGGGACCTACGGTTTAAAGTGGATTTCGAACCACTACAAACATCCATGACACCGAATCGAGCCGTTCGGGACTCGAATCCGAAACCTGTGGAACCGAGCGCTAGCCACTCGGCCATTCAGGCCCGATGCAAAGGAATTAAGAATAATGATAAATACGTTTGTGTGGCGAGGGAATGATAACCCGAGTTTCTTCAAATGTCACTTGTGCAGGAGAGATCAACGTTGACCTTCGAAAAGGCAAGCTGCCGTGGTGTCGAAAATACCTTCCGTCAATGGTTGAGCATTACTTCTGGGAGCGGATTTTACGGTTGAAATCCAACCAATAATCAGAAAGGTCGGGGGATCTCTCGGAAGATAAAAAGATGGTGACATCGAGATCAAGAGAGAGCTGACAAATTCATGGTGAGAAGAAAATTCTGGAAAAGTAAGAGAGGAGATGAATCTTGAGGAGGGAGATCTGGATCATCATTAGGATCGAGACAGATTATGATTATCGAGAAACTCAAAAACAGAAAAAAGTTGATGGAAACTTGAAGATAATAACCGAGATACTCAAAGATGATGTAAAATATTGATCCAGGTATGTTGTGAATCACCGAAAAGCTTTGACCATGAAAAGGAGGTGAATCCCCAAACTCCACTCTGCCAATCACATCGTCGAAAGAATTGATCTCAGAACGTATTCAAATCCAGATTCTAGCAATCTAATTACACAAAGATATCATCATAACTGTGATTGATATTTTGATGTTTTCTTCTGGTAGACCCACTAAGCCTGCTGTTTCAGTCATTTTTTTTACAATGATTGGGTTATATCAAATATGTTAATGAAAGTTGAACACTGATCCCAAGGCACTTGAAAATCTGTAGTCACGACATTCATCGAAAAGGAGTTAAAATATTATTTTTGTTTACATAATGAATGATATTATAATACATATTAACATACAATATATGTATTATAATATTTAATTGTATATTAACTGTTTTATTATTTGTATCCATTAACTTTTCATATTATTATTATCTTTAATTGCATGTTGTCAAATCTGTCCCTTAGTTAAACCATTTGTAACAATTATGGAGTAATGTGTTAAATAATAATCTTACGATTGCGTAATGATGTATTTTTTTAAATAGAATGTTTGATTATAGACATAAAAAACATGCCTGGCTTTTGCATTTGTTATATTAAGAAGTTTATATTAATTGCAATGAACTACTATTCTAAATTTAAGTAGTGTTGCTTGGATGTACTCATTTCCTTATATTATAAAGTTTAATTATTATTTAAGTAAAATGTTTCGCATATTTATTTCACTTGTTTGTATTCCTTCTCCAAATTAATTATGCCTCTGAAGACCTTCGAACCTGCTTAGGTAAATTAATTCTATAATTAGGCTTTTGTGTATTATAGAGCAGTATATTACTTTTAGTATTGTTATGGTGGTATTTAGGAGTTATTGCGGTAGTTATTGTTTATGATAAATTTGGTAATTGTGAAGGTAGGTTTTTTTTTCTATTAGATATCAGCATCACATAAATAATTCTTTTTTACAGAATACTTCTACAATTTTATATTATGAATAACGAAAGCATAGACTGTTTTCTGTAATAATATACAAGTGTTACATCTTTATTAAAAAAAATGATTTAATGTACGCTGAATTATGGAATGCAATAAATACCATTCGATTTTAGAAAACAAATATTTCACTATTCATGATCTCGCTCATACAAGTATTAAATTCACTACAAAATTGATATCCTCCAAATTTGTATGGTTATTTAGGAATATGAACAGCCAGTATCAACAATAACATTTAGAGTATGATATTGTTGATACTGGCTGTCCATATTCCCATAAACAATACCGAAATCCTTCTGATGATGACCACATTTATTTCATTGAAACATTGACTTAATGTTTCAATGAAATAAATGTGGTCATCATCAGAAAGATTTCGATATTGTTTAATTATCATCAACTGCTACTTATGTTTGCAGAAGCAGCATCTATACTAATTATCACAACTGAAGAAGTCCCTGATGTGTTAGTTAGGAACTGGATGTAATCACAACTGATCAAGGAAATCGATTTGAATTGCATCTACTTTTGGAATTATCCAAACTCATGGGATTCAAAAGACAATGCACATTGGCTAATTATCCACACTCAAATAATTGTATTGCAAAATCAAGACTGGATCATTCTATTTGGATTATGCACAACAATTTCAATTCTACTGCTAGTTAAATTTCTTTAAGGTGAAAAACTTTCGGTTACCATACGATTTCTTCGAAAATACATCTAAAAAGCCCTAATCTGAATTTTTTAAAACTTTAAAAGAACAGAACTAAAATCTGTTCCATTTACAGATTTTAAAAAGCTTGAATAGATTTGTTACGGCAGACAACATTCACCATAGCCTTCAACCACTATAGCAAGACCATATGAAATTTAAAAAAGAATTGAAAAAATGATCTCCATAAAAATAAAGTAAACATATCAATCGATAGTAAAACCATGCTTTTTGATAACTTTATCGACAAATATACATCAAATGTCACACAGATCAGACTTCAGGGATGTCCAATCTCTTTCTTTGTGTCATATGTAAAGGGTGGGGAAAATCGATTTGGGCGGCATTCCCAGAGAAGAAAAAAATAAAAATCATGTTTACTAATTAGATATTTGAGCTGAGATTTTCCTATTTGATTTCTCACATTAAGTTTTTATGATAAATTTTTGTCATATTCATGCCTTCTGGTAGCTTTGAATGAAAGTTTATGAAATATGAGACAATTCGGATTTTAATCATAAGAAAAAAAAAAAGATGGGCCATAAGAGTTCCAACTAAGAATGAATTAAAAGTACATCGGTTTTTTTACTTTTACTTAAAACAATCAATTCTTAACTGCCAAATGATGATTTATGTTTTTTCCCATACATATGCATTTATTTATGAATGCATTTCTTTAAAAAGATATAGCATAGAAAATAAATGACAATCTATGTTGCATCTACTTTCATCATTAAAAGAAAGTATCGGATTTTTACAAACTATAAAAGCACACACATCAGTCATTCTAGAGCTTCAAATTATTCAAACAGATGCTTCTGTAAAACAGAGATGCACACATATACTGTGGTCCACCTCATCATATTGCCATCTTGCTTAAAAATATAATGGATATTTTGTTTAGAAGATTTTCTAATTTTGATAAAAAGTAAAACAGGAAACATGATTCAGCTTTAGTTTAAAAATAGAAAACTTTTAAATACTAGAAAAAAATCTTATTCAATATTTTTTATTCCATTACAGACTAGAAAATTGGATCCTTTGTCAACAATATGCTAGCCTGGATACAGGATCCCCATCTATTACATTACTAATAGATCTAAAGTAATATGGGAGGTTAAGTAATAGATCCCCATTTATTTTTACCCCCCCAAAAAAAAAAAAATGTTTTGATTTCTCTCTATGATATTCATTTGTCACAAACCCATTCCACTTTAAAATGTCACTAAAGTAAATATGGTTCTAATTAAATAATATATTAAAATGTCCATGGCTGTTTGTGAACAAAATTTTTTTAGGTACGAATAAAAAAAAAATAAAATTATTAATGAACAATTCATGCATTTGTACAGTTTTCGATTGAATTCAGTAGCAAAATTTCTTTAAAAAAAAAAAAAAAAGAAAAGCTTTTTTCTTTTTTTTAGAAGCTGCACAACAAAAGTAAAGCATTTTTATTTTTCTCTCTATATATAGACAAAAAGAAGTTGAGAGTTGAGCTTGCTTGAAAGAAAGACCTGAGAAAAACTTCATATTATTAAATAAATGCACTAAAATGAAATTTCTTTTCATAATTAACTATGTGGGAGCCTACAAAATTTCAAAATGTACGATTCCATGTTTTCCTGATTCCATTTTTTTTTCAAAATTAACAGGAACAGATAAAAACACAACAACAGGAAATGATAAATAACATAGTAAATTTTTAACATTAAAAACTGTTTTATAAACATCTGAAGCAAAATTTATGAGACAACTATGCTTAATGAGCAATAAATTAATCCATTTAAAAGTACAAACTTATAATAAATTAAACTTAAAATTAAAAAAAAAAAAAACAACTTTTTTTTTATTTCTTTAAATAACAAAATCAAAGCAACATGAAAAAAGATATTTTTTTAAATAAATATTCACAGGTTTTATATTATAACTTACACATTATTCTATAATTGCGATTAATAAACTAACAAATTTGAGAGATAAAAATTAAATTAAAAATAATTCAAACTTAACTTAGTTTTCAAACAAAAGTTTAGTTAATAACAATAAGAAAAAAAAAAAAAAAATAATAGTTAAATTATTTTTTTTTATAATTTATTTGAAATAAAATATGAAAAATAATGAATTGTTTGCATTTTAATACTCCACTTTTCAAAATTATAATAAAATTTCTTTTTCTTATAGAAAATTTGTTTAATGAAACAAATGAAGTTTAAACATTAAAAGCGAAAAATATTTATTTTTGAATTATTTGCTGAGTTTGTCGCTAGTTGAAATGTTTTTTTTTTTATTAAATATTTTATAAATTTAAATCTACACATGCATTTAGTTATAAATTAAGTATACAAATTATTCAAAATTCAATCAAATAAGAACTCTTTTATATATTGTTAGGATATTGAGTATAAATGAAGAAATAGCTAAAAATACATATAAATGTTATTTTTCATTACATAAAAGAAAAAAATTCAATCATTGTTCAATAAAGAATAATTAGTATACTCATAACTATATCCTATAATTTGATTACCTATAAGACATTATTGTATGTATAAATACTAAATTAAAAAATTATCAAACATTTTATACACATATGCATAAATATAAAAATATCCTCTAAGAGTATTAAAAGTCTGAAACTCTTCCTTTACGTTCCCAATCACCATAACGAGTAGGTTCTGGACCCTTGGGCCATTAATTTCCCCAGTTAGAGGATTTTTTCCATCTGGAAATGGGGCATATGGATCAGGAACATCTGGATTTTTTGTTTTTTCAGATTCTTGTTGATCTAGCTTTCCTATGGGTGTTTTCCCTCTTTTAATGTTTTTTGGATCACTGAAAACTGTAGATGTAGTAGCAAATGCACATCTTGTATTTGTAATCTTTTTTCCTGAGAAGAGAGAGAAAAATAACATTTTAAGAGTATTACCATAATTGATTATAAATTCCTATTTAAATACAGAGTAAAAAACTCATTAAATGTAATCAAATAAAATTAAGCTTAAATTAAAAATAAATATGCATAGATATATGTCTGAAAACTAAATTTATGTCTTTTAAAATCCAATTTCAAGAAAGTATAATGAATCCATTTAGGAAAAAAATTTGTTAATGATGGCTTCACTTGATATAGATGTGTTTTACTATTTATAATAACATAAATACATGACATATGCAATATCCTCATAATTACTGATTTTGCCAAAATTCTTTAGACGATTCAAATGCAAGAACTCTAAAACATTAAATATCCAAATATATATCACTTAAAAAATATTGGCACAATTAAAAGGAAAAAAAAAACACTTCATTTAAAAACAAAGTAGTCAATCGGATTTCGGTGGAAAATGGCCGATATACAGTTTAACATAGATTCAAAACAGTCTTTATTTTGGCGCATTGGCAGCTCTTTATTGGCGTATTAGCGCAGCTTCTGCTGCGGTGGCGTTAATACGCAAGTACTAAAAAAAATTTTCAAATGTTTATCAGGCTATCACATTAGTTAAAAAAGTATCAAAATTTTATAATATTAATGTGATATACTTCAATAATTCTGAAAAAATTTTCAGAATTGCAGGAGATTCATTAAAAGAATAATAATATTAAAAAAATGGTTATATTCCCTATCTGAAATGAAAATCCTAACTTTATAATTCAATCTAAATAACAAAATAGGTAATAAAACAGAATAAAAACTATAATAAAAAATACTGCTATAAATTAACTTGGAGAAAATACAAAACAGCTTTTTAAAAAATCATAGAAATATAAGATTCCTTTAGAGAAATTAACTGAATAATCAATTGGATGATACATAAATATTAAATATTTTGTTTATTTAATGTTTGTTTGTTTACTGTGCTCTTATGGGACTCATTATTAAAAGAATAAATATGTGTAACTACAAATCCGAAAGATTTTCTAAAACAAAATAATTAAAATAAATCCTTGATTAAAAAGAGAAAAGAAAACTTGTATTCATTAATATTTTAAATTATACATAACATTCACATACTTTATATACATTTAAGCATATGAAATCCTAATAAATAAACAAATAACAATAAAAAATCAACATATTCTAAAATAAAATATTAGGAATTATCGATTGGTAAAAATTAAATTAACATCACCTAACTTGATAAAAAAAAGGTGGAACAAATATGTATAAAAATATAATAAATATTTTAAGAAAACTAAACTGCTATTTATGCTGTTTAAAGTACAGTAACATTTGCAATTTAATAGTAATCTTTACATATAAAATAAGAAGCGGTTCATTTCAACACAAACACACTTTCTTAATATACTAGAAGTAGATGTAACAATTTGTACAACACTCATCTCAAGAGGTTTTGTTACTTCTCGAATACTTCTTCTCTTAAGCATGGAACTAAGGATAACTTTTTTTTTTTTCAGGTTTATTTGCAATTTGCTCTAATATTTTAAACTTAAAATTTTCTTTAGCTCCTCCATGGTTGCATTTAATTTAATTTCATTTGCAGTTTTATCTAGAAATTTATTATCTTTAAATAATAACATGCCTCTGAATTTCAATAAATATTTTACTTCTGCAGTTCATTATTAGGCAAAAATCTTATTTTTACTTTATCAAAGAAGAATATCTTAAAACAAATAAAACTTAATAGTCATTTATTTAAAAATAAGTGGTAGTAGCCAAGTTGCTCTTTTTATGATATTTACTAATTGTTAACTGCAGTTCGCATTTTAACTTGGTTATAAAATTTTTATAATTATTGGTTGTACTGATTATTTTTGTCTAATACGTTTCTAAATTTTTATTTTGCTAACCATAGAAATACTAAACGTAAACCATGTTAACTGGAGAAAAAATTTTTTTTTTTCCCCAATCGTCAAAGTGAACATACGCATTACAATCTTGGAGCCACTATATATACAGACGAGTTTAGTAAATTAAAGTTTCGTTTTGCATATTTCATATAATATATACATATATATTAAACCCAACTTCTATTTAGATGAATGAATTAATTAATTAGAAATATTTAATTACCATTTAAGAGAATTACATGCAAAGTTCTTTTAATACTCATGACATCTTTGAGAAATAACATCTCTTTATTATATATAATAGAAAAGATTTTCTTATAGTACAGATAAAATAACCGAAGAGACACGCGAGCTTTCAAAAATAAAGCATTTAAAGTTGTTACGTAATTTGTTTACATTGAACACTCGATGGCAAAAAAAAAATTCGATCACGCGAGTCAAGTCAAGGCAATATTTGAAACCTTCTTTTAGCAGGTAAGCTAACGGTCACTATTTTATAAACATTTTTTTAAAAATTATAGTTTGCCCTTGTTTAATTTTGTATTATTTTGATATGAAATGTCGGGAATATTTATTTAAGAAACTTTATTAACACAAGAATTTGCATAAATATAAATATGTTACTGACAGAAGCAATGTTTCTTCTCAGCATATTTCAAATTGGAGATTGTTATATATACATTCATTTGTTGTTATATATTACGGTATTTTTGAAATGTTAAGCTTCCCGCCACTTTTACGTGCTAAAATATATGCTTTATAACCTTTTTTTTTTTTTTTTTTTTTTTTTTATTATCTGAAGTCCTTTTGGCTTAAAGATAATTTTCATTTTAAATATGTAAGTGGAGTATTTTTTCTTTTTCTTTTTGAACTTGCTTCCAAATTGACAGTAAGTTATTTAAATAAAAATTTTATGATAATTAGAATTTAAAAAAAATATTTTTCGGTTTCATTTTTTTTTTTTGTCTGGTTAAATTCAATGTATTAAGTAAAAATTGCTTTATTTTATACTGTTAAATATAAAGCTGCTTATAAAGATATATTAAATATTCATCTGTGTTATTAATATAAATACAGTGATTTATAAACGTTTTCGCATATATATGATTCGTGTTATAATTCCAGGAAAAAAAATAGAAATAAATAAATTTCAAAGCATAAGCGAACTTCAAGTTATTCCACTTCATGCAACATAAAAAAAACATAACATAAAAAAACATAAACATAATATTTTTCAAAATTTAAAAAAAAAGAGTATTATTTTTAAGTTTAAATAAATCTCGTAAATATTTTCGCATATGATTATGATATGTATGAAATTTTCTGCTTTACATTAAATTTAGATCATAATTAAGAAGTATTTTTGAAATACAGCTTGCCATATTAAATAAATTATCAGTTTAGATTTGATTTTGATGAGGTGCTTTAAGATTTATACTCACATAAGCTGCCTTATCTCAATGTATCCAACTGTTCTTTAGAAAAAACAAGCAAAAATTAATATAAAATAAAAAATAATAATAAAGCTTCTGAGGTAATCAGCAAAGTTTGATTGTTTTTAAAGTTAGTAAATGAAAAGAAACACCCAAAATCTGTTTAGAATATGTAATTGTTTATATCTATTGTTATTTAAAGGATATCACCATGACTAGACCAGGCAAGCATGCATTATCCAAAATTCATGAATTAATTGTTAATTTTCTCTTAAAAAAGGATTATACAATTAAAAACAGATAAAACATTTTAAGTAATTCTAATATTTATTTTAGTATAAATTTTTGTAAAAGGCATAATAGAATAATCATTAAATCAAGGTTGGGGAGATTAACAAAACTATGTCATGGATAAAGCAGATCATCATTTAAAAATAAATACAAATTTTAAATTATCAGCCACTAACAAAATTTAAAAAAAAAAAAAAATATGTATGTGTAAGTTTGAAAATGCCAAATAATAATATGATCAGTCAACTATCATGGTTGTATGGCAAGGAAGAAATTTTTCATTTGTGTAAAGAATCTAAATTTGAATTTCATCTGTCAAAAACGTGATAAAATATTTTTACAGCATTATATTAAAAGCTCATGGATATTGAGCAAAGTACTAAAAATTGTTTAATAAATAACAAAGATCTTCTTCAAATTTGTTTTTATTTGTATACTTTTGAGATTAACATTAATTCTTTTATCATGTATTATTGTATTTAAAACACATTTATTCTAAATAATTAAAACATAAAGGTAAATTAAATTGTTTCAAAGCACTAAATTTTCAAAATTTCATTTAGTGACTTTTTTTAATTAATTGGTATACATAGCATGTTTATATAAATATTTATGTAAGGCATAGAATATATTTGCATTTAAGACAAGTTATAAAATTGTAGTTTTTAATGTTCATTTATATATGAGTTTTTAAGCATGTGTAATGCATTTATATTTTTAAGCTTAAAATTTCAAATTCATACCTGTCTTATTCTGGCTAGTGAATGATATCAAAACAATTTTGTTGCTGAATGTAATTTTTTAGCTAATTTATGGTATTTGAAAAGATTTATTGAAACTCCGCATTCAAGTTTGACACTAAATTTTTTAAAAGCTTGCATGCTTTAAACCAGTGTGCAACATTTTATTTTTATTAAGTAAAAAAATAATAAAAAAAATATAGTTAATATATTATAATTACTTTAACTTTTTTTGCCAAACAACTAGCATTAATAAAATATACAGTCTAAGTATCCATTAAGGTAAATAAGTTAAAATGATGTTGCATATAATAATTTAAAAAAATTGCTTAAAAATTATTGAATCACTGAATTAAATAATATCTTATCACTACACTTCATATTTTTATTTGATATTTAAAAATAATTTAATTATTTAAAAAATTTTTCATGTAAAACAAAAGTAATGTGTACATGAAAATCCAATTAATGATAATCAAGAATGAAGGCTAAAATGAGTGAATATCCTAATAGTTGATAATATAACTAAATCAGTGTAATATTATTTTCTGTGTACTTTTTTTGTACTTGGAAGCATTCTGTCTGAAAACATTAAAATATAACCTTAAATAATTATGTGAAGAATTGTTAATTTAAATATATTTTACATAATTATATATTAATGTGTCAGTGAATGATGGCTCATAATAACTTCAGAAAGCATTAATACTATATTGTTGCCCCATGGATAAATGTGCATAATTTGTAAAAAAAAATTATCGAAGTGTTAGCTAGTACCAGAGGAATTATAAACATCTTCGTCTGCCTGGGTTTGAGCTTGCTTGAACGAGAAAGAAATGTAATATCGGGAGAATGGTTTTGGGATAAAGGAGTCAAGTTTTACAGTCCCCTGAATGCATACGTGTTTTTATTTGGAGACCATTACCATGTTGATCCATCTATTACGGAGACTATCAGAATTCTGTGGAGTTTGAATACAAATTTGGATTCGATTTTTAATTGAATCTGAGTAAGTTGCAATTTTTTTCTAGTGATTCTTGTGACCTTAAGAACCATTAAAATGGCAGTGTATATTAACAATTTGAGAAAGGACGAATTAATTAAGTTGGTTTTGGAATTGGGCTTAACTGTGTAAGGTGATAAAAAGATGATAGAAATTAGAAATTTAATGAGGTTTTGAGACAAACGGATCTTGCTAATAGCATAATTGAATCTGTAAAAGAATCCGTGGACGCTGAAAAAAAGGGAGCGATCAGAAAAATTGGAGATCGATAAAATGAAAGCTATTCAAAATTTAGAGGTGGAGCAGCATAAATTTAAAGAAATAGAGCTAGAGAATCTGTGGAAGGAAAGGTTGGTTAACTTCGAAACTGAATCTGTAGATGATCTAGAAAGTTTAATTAAAAGTGTAAAAACATTGTGTATACCGGTACCTAATAAAGCTGAATCATTCCACCTATTTTTTCAGTTCCTTGAGAAGGATTTTCTCTCTCTCGCGTGATTTTTATGTTTGTGCTTTTATTTAGTTACTCCGTTTGTGCTAGTTTTTGCTAAGATTATTAATTTCTCCTCTTGTTTTTGATTTCTCTTGTTTTTTAATAATTTCCTTTTTGTTTATTTTTTAAATTTTATATTTGTTGCTTTTAGTAACTTGATTTTATTGTTTTTCTTATTAAATTTTCTATATTTTTTATAACTGGCAAAGGGCAAGATCTCACGTTACGTAATCCCATTTACCAGGTTGGAGGTTTGGTCGCTGCGCGACCAAGGCACTCCGTGTACTTACCCCGATTTGTGGCATTTAAAGTTAAGAACGTACCCGAAGAGTTAAAATCAGAAATTGTTTTGAATATTTTGGGAGAAAAAGCTAACAATTTAATGGTTTATATGTCGGAAGAGGATTTGAAAAATTATGATAATTTAAAAGCAGTTGTACTTAAAGAATTTCAAACCACCCCTCAGGATTGTTTGAATCACTTTCGTAAGGCAGGAAAACCAGATTCTGAAAGTTATATACAGTTTGTTTCGAGACTGAGTGCGATTTTTGATTATTCCTGTCCGTTAAGAGGAGTTAGCCCCTTTAAATCGCTGTGTGATTTAATTGTATCGGATAGAAGATTCAATGTCCTTAGATAGAGAATTAACTAATCATAAAGGAACGAAGAAGCAGGGAGAATCTTACTTTAAACATCAAGGGCTGGATCGTGAATGCAATATCTTTTTGTCCACTAAGAAATCTAGGAACGACAACGATTGGAATTCAAGAGGTTTAAATGTAATCAAAAATAAAAGTTTTGCAGAAACAAAATCTAGATTTCAAAATTTGTGGTACAACAAAATGGCCTCGAATGTGTTTTTATCTGAGTTAGAGTTCCAGGTGCGTTTTGTGTAAAGGGAATCATGCATTACACGCTTGTCCCATATTCAATGTCCTATCGGTACCCAAGAAAATCAAAATTTTAAAAGAGCATAAAGCTTTGTTTTAAATGGTTGGCTCAAAAATGTTCGGCAATTTAGTGTAAATACAAAAATTGTTCTTGTAGAAAACCACACAACCGATTAATTCATTTTCAAAGAAAAAATGAAAATGCAGGAGAAATGAATGCCGTTGAGTGATCTGGTGAGAATTACGATAGCTCAAACTCACCTGTTTGGCGGCCTGATGGCTAATTTGGCTAGCGATCTGGCCTTTGGTAGCTCAGGCTTCAAGTTCGAATTCTGGCGGTGGCATGGATGTTTGTTTGTGAATCGGAATCTGTGTAAAACTGTAGGTCTCGGTCTAAATAGTCTAAAGTGTGCAATAAATGACCGTAGAGCGACAAACCAAACCCACCTGTTGCTTCTAGTTTGAGTCGAAAAGAGTCCAACGCTTTACTGAGTACTATTTACTGTTTAATAAAAAATTATAATTCAGAGTGGAAAGTAGTTAGATGTCTGTTAGACGTTGGAAGTCAAACATGTTTGATTAGTAGTGAATGGCTAATAGATTACAATTAAAAAAGAAAGGATAAATACGATGATTTCTTGCCTAAATAACTCGAGTATGGTCATTACTAAAGAGTTACTACAACGATCGCTAATAACAAAGTTTTGAGAAAGATCTGGCTATGTTAGTAGTAAAAAAGATAACTGATATTATCCCTCATACATTTTTAGATATTAAGAGCGATGTCTTAAATTCTGTAAAACTATAAGATAACAAATTTAATATCTCAGGTAAAATCATTGTGGACTAAATTAACAAAAGATAAAGAATACTTGAAATTGTACAGATAATTTATGGAAGAGTACGAGAGACTGGTCACATGATGGAAATAATTGAGAAGAAAGTACCAGATGCTTCTTATTATGCAAGTCATCATGGCGTTTACCGCCTTGAGAAGAAAACCACGAAATTACGAGTAGTTTTTAATTGTTCCTCAAAGACCACGAATAGAAGATCTTTAAACGATATACAGTACAATGAAGGCGTGATATAAGATGACTTATTTAAAATAATGGCGAGATTCGGACTCGTGTTTACGCTTTATCCGCGGACGTCAAAATGATGCACCGTATAATCGTGATTGACCCCAGTACGCATGGGCTTCAAAGAAAATTGTGGAAGAAAGGTGAACATGAGCCAGCAAAAACTTAAGAGTTTGTCACAGTCCTATGGAACTGTTAGTGCTCCATACCTTGTGATGCGTACTTTGAGACAATTAGCTAGTGATGAAGAGAAAAACTTCCCGATAGGTGTGCCTGTCATAAACAACTTTTACATGGATGACGTACTGACCAGTGCTCAAGCTTTGAAATAGGCTAAAGAATTGCAGCGTCGTCTTATTGCCGTATGTCAAAGAGGAGGAATGACACTGCATAGGTGGTTTGGAGACCACCCTGAACTTTCCCTTAATCGAAAAGAATGCGATTTTGCCAAGCCAAACGAAATGAAGACGTTAGGAGTATACTGGAGCCTAATAGAGGACTATTTTTCTTTCAAAGTAAGGGTATAACTAGCAGAGTTTTACATAAAGTGGCGTATCTTGTCAACTATAGCGACGATATTTGATCTCTTGGAACTTTTGCGTCCAGAAAGCAAAGATGCACCGAATGTGGCGTCTAAACATAGATTGGACCGATTTGGTTCCAGATTCAGAAGAGAAGGACATCAATTCCTAAGTTACTTTGAGAGTGTAAATAAAATAATAATTAATATATGTATTGTACTAGAGGTTGTTGTGAATATTGAGATTCATGGGTTTCCTGACACACGGTTACGGAGCTGCAGTTAATTGTTAATCCATTACCTCATTGGCCAAGACAATGGTAAAATTAATAACCAGTAAGTCAAGAGTTGCCCCAATCACAAGACTTTAACTCTGTGCTGCTATCTTGTTAGTGAAATTAATGAAAAGAATGCTAGTTGCCTTGAAACTTAAGACATTTAAAGTAGTTTAATGGAGTGATTCAATGATTGTTCTTTCTTGGCTTAAAAAAGAATCAAGTGATTTAAAGACTTTCGTGTGCGACAGAGTGGATACAATTCATCGAATGTCGTCAGACTTCCAGTGGCACCACATTAGGTCAAACCTGAACCCTGCTGATCTTATTTCGTGAAGAGTGGATCCTCAGACTCGTAGACAGTGAGTTGTGGTGAAAAAGACCAGAACTCCTGGCTGGAGAACAGTATCCTGATAAACTGGACAAGTACTTTTCTGAATTGAGATTCATCCAGTATTGGCGAGAACAAATTGTTTATGTTGCAATTGACTGTGAACTTTGTGAATCATTTGCCGAGTTTAAGTAATAATTATGTAAAAATTTTACATACTGTAATTACATATTTAGATTTATTAAAAATTCAAGTGTTCATCATTTAAATTATATGATCCAATTGATGTATCAGAAATGAATAATGCTGAAATATTTCGGGTAAAATCTGTTCAACAGGAAAAGCTTTCCTGTAGGATTAAAAGTCTATTGAAAGATAAGAAGGTTATGTCAAAGGGTAAATTAATTCCTTTTTTAGATTCCAATGGAATCTTAAGAGTAGGTGGACGTTTGAGTAATGCAGAATGAAGTCTTGATCAAAAACACTATAATTTTGCCTTAAAATCGTGCATTTACAGAGATGTTAGTTTCTTATTACCATATAAGAGGTTTTCATGTAGGATAATCTGTTCTTTTGTGTCATGCACCTGAGAAATTCTGGCCCATAGGTGGAAAATCTATTTGTAGAAAAATAATGCATAAATGTGTTATTTGTTTTAAATTAAAACCTTTAGTGTCAACATAATTAATAGGTAGTTTACCAAGTGAAAGTTACTTTGAATTATCTAATTAATGTTTCAGGAGTAGATTTCTGTAGATGATTTTTGGTTAAAATTAATAAAGAAAGAATATTGTGTGTAAAATATATGTATGTATATTTATTTGCTTTGTATTCAAGGCAGTGCATGTTGAGACTGTTTTTGATTTATCATTAGAGTCCTTTATAGTTGCCTTAAAAAGATTTATTGCATGTAGAATAAAGTGTTCTAAATTGTATTCTGATAATACAAAGAATTTTGTAGGTGCAAACCGAGAAATTCAAAAGCTTCATGGGTGGGTTATCAATCCTGATATTAAGTTATTTCATATTTATTTGAAGAAGGTATTGAATAGAAATTTATCTCCCCTCCTCAGCTCAAATTTTGGTGGTCTCTGGGAAGTGACTATTAAATAATTTTAAGTTCATTTTAGAAGAATAGTTAAAGAGGCTAGTTTAAATTATGAAGAGTTTTTAACTGTATGCATACAAACTGAAGCAATTTTGAATTCTAGGCCATAGTCCAATTTCTATTGATAGTGATAATTTCGAAGTTTTAACTCCTGCATATTTTTTGATTAATCGGTCACTGAACTCTATTTTAGAGCCTAATTTAATTGACTTAAAAGATAATAATCTTGATAAGTAGAAAAAGTAACTGAAATAGTTCAACTAGTGGAAAAAATGGCACTGCAATTACTTACTTGAATTACAATAAAAAAATTAATGGGTATTTGAAAAATACAATGTAAACATTGGTGATTTAATGTTATTGGTTGATGATAATTTATCAATATACAAATGGTCTCTAGGCAGGATAATTGATATTATGGTGCTGATAATGAAATCTGAATTCTTAATGTAAAAACCCATAGTGGAGTTTTTAAGAGACCAGTATCAAAAGTGTGTATTTTGCCTATGACAGAGTAATTTTACCGAATATCAATGAAGGATCACTACAAATTCCACTCAAACAACATTTGAACAATTTCTACTAAACATTTTCTACTCGAAACAAAACTTGGTTGACATTGGCCAAGGATTTATGGCGATAACATTTGAATATATATATATATTGAGTGAAATGCCTGCTGCAGAAAATTTTCAATACAAAATTTAGTTCACATTTGTTAATAAGTGGCAACAGCACCGATCAATCACTGGCATTTGGTTAATATAAATACCAATTTTAAATATGAGGCATAAAACATCTTTCTACTGTTGACGAGTTCCATTTGTTTCAAATTTATATAATTGATAGACAAAAAATATTTTTCTTGCTCTTGATGCAAGTTAATTATTATAGTTAAATTACTACTTATTATTTATGCATAAAAAGCAGTAATTCTAATATGGTATTATCTAATATTATTAGATATCATAAATGAAAAGAATTTTAAAATTATTTGCACAACTTAAGAGTTGTCTGCATAACAAAATATTAAATGCCATTCAAACAGGAAATACAGCATAGAAATATGATTAAGAACTGTTAAGAATAGGAGCAGATAAAAATATAAATTTTATATTTAATATGTAACAAATATTTTATTTTAAAACCCTTATTGTAGTAAAAAATCTATTCTTTCAAGTAATTAACTTATAATTAAAGAAAAAAATGTTAGAAATGACAAAGTTATTGCATTGTTAAGTAAGTAATAAAACTTTGTATTTTAAAAATATATTCACGTTATTATATTTTATTTTGTACATTTATTGTAAAAATCATTACATTTTCACTTTTTACATTTTTACATAAATTTTCAAATTAATTTTGATACATCTACTTTATGTATTTTTGGATAATTTCTTTTCCTTCAATTATTTTCTCTTATAGATGAAATCTCAGTTTGAAACAATGGATGTATATACAAAACAAAGGCAGATATTTTTTAACAATTTGCTTATTCTTGAGTTTGATATAGCTGCAGTAGAAAAGGAGTATAGAGTTAAATGTGATAAGTAAGTTTTTGTTACATTTTATATTATATATGTAATGTTACTTTTTTATCTGCATATATTTAGAGGCTATCTGTTTGATAGTGAAGCTTGTCATCGATTTTGTTTGCTATTTAACTTTATATTTTTAAGTATTGATATCAGATTAGAAAACTTTAAATTAATATACTACTCATTTTGTTACAAGTTTGTTCAATGGACCAATGTACATATTTTATCTTACAGTAATTTCTCTATCCAGAAAATTAACTTCCTTATAAGTTACTGTGTTTGAAAAATTATATAATTTTTATTTACTTGCATTTTATTTTTTAAATAAAATTTAAAGAAAGAATACATTTTTTTTTCTCCAACTCTAGATTTAGAAAAGTACTTTAAGTGAAAAATAATGGACTAATATTCACTTACCTCCAAGAAAGTAAAGTTTATAAAAATTAGTGCTGTTTAATAGAATTTTATCCATTCAATCCATAAAATTCTTCAATTTCTTTATTATCTTTAATACTGTTCTTGAATTAAAAAAAATATATATAATAAACAATATAAAACATACCTATAAATAAAAAAAAACATTTAATATATTTTAACCATACAATTAAATTCTTTAGTTTCTCGATAAATTTTAATACTGCTTTTAAATTAAAAAAAAAAAAAAAAAAAAACTATTCATGAACTTTTTACGACTAATCCTCATTACATTTTTACTTTATAACTTCATAGCTTATTATATTTGCATATTATTAACAAAATCTTTTTTTTTTTTTTTTCATGACCGACAGTTTCTATAAATTCACCATATTTCAAACATTTTTCTACATTTCTATCCAGAAAGAAATTATTTTCCATTTTTGTTTGCTATTAATTTCCATGCAAGCCATCCATCTTTTTATGCTGCTAATTATTTTGTATAAGATGTTCTATCAAAAGAAATAAATTCCCAATCTGAATTGGCACACTAATTAACAATCATAGTTTGCTATCCAATTACCTACTTATTAGCCATATCTTGTTATATCAATTGTATGTTATGGAATTTCCCAGCAATAAACCAAACATATCCATCCTATTGCATGTAATTTACAAAGAAAAAATGAGCTGCTTTGCTGAATTATCATTTTTAATTTAATTCCTTACCTCTTCAAAACTGAAGAAATTTTATTTCTCCTTATTAGTTGAATACTTTGCTGTATTTATTTTGATTTGAATCCAGTTATCAATAGAGCAGAAATTAAATTGTTTGTAATGAGTTAGGATAAATATCTCTTAATAAAACTACCTTCTGGATAAGGTACAATTAATTTCTTATGGCTTTTTCCTAATTTCTTGGATTAAACCCTCATCCTGTTTTAGTATAGATTTAATCTTTTGATCTACCTCTGAATTTTTACTTTTAATTTTTTGTATGTTTAATGATGTAAATTTCATGCTACAGTTTAGGTGTACTTTTGATGATGAATAATTCTTTTTTCCATTTTTTAGAAGTTTCTATTTTATCTGGCTAACTAGAATGCACTGGAAAATTGTATAGCTGATAGCTTTTTTTATATAATCTGATCGTATTTTTGAAAAGTTCATAGTTTATTTTTTTTTTACATTTTCTGTAGTTTTCATCCTATATTTATGTGAATGTGATAATTTTAATAACAATTTAATGACATATTTGTTTGATTTTATATTTATAGTGTAAAATTCTAATTGGATCTTTTTTAAATAATATAAAAAAACAGTTTTTATTATACATAAATTTTTTCTGCTTTAAACAGGATTTTAAAGAATGTCCTGTTTGATAAGCATCTCTTTACTTAAGATCTGAGGTATATTAGGATGCTATGATTGAAACTTAGAAAAATTTACATTTCTTAAATGTTTGTAGAATTTTTAAACATTTAAGGCTTATTTTTTTAAATTTAATTAGAAAAAATAAAAGTTCGAAGAAGTCTACATCTTCATTTACATGACAATCATTCAACAATTTCTATCCTGCAATTATTATTTAATCAAAGAAAATATTTCAGTTATTAGCATTTGTTTTACATTTAAGATTTTAAAAACTGAGAAGATCTTTTACATCTAATGTTATTCTATAAAAACTATGATTGGAAAATAATTTTGCATGTCTTTCATTTATTAATTTTTGTATTTTTTGTTAAAAATTATTTTTATGAAGTTAATTTTAGTCGTCAGATTTCATAGAAAAAATTTATCGCATATGGCTAATTTATTTTATTCTTTATTTACATTAATCTCGCTACTTTATTTTTTTAAAAATAAATCTTCAATTGGCTTTTGAAAAATTTATACAATTATTAAGTTGAGATTTTTTTTAAAATTAGGATTTAATGCAGGAGGTAGGGAATCGGCGAAAAAATTTCCTACTCTCAAATCGAAGTTTTTATACTGATTCCTGACTCATACTCTTTCCATAATTTTATGCATTAAATTTTTGCTAATTGATTTAGAAGAATTTGTGAAATAAATTAAATGACTTTTATTGTATATCTATATAAACAATTTTGCCATAACAAAGTATTTTTTACAACTTTAAAGATATAGTTTTTGCACTCGGTTAAGACATTATTGTATTTTAAATTTGCTTAAAATACACAAATCCTATAAAAATAATGGTACCAAATGAACAGGTAACAATGTGTTATATAATAGCTTAAGACAAGCAAAAGAAAATTTTACATTTTAATCACAAAAATTCTATATTTGCCATACATTAAATTTTGTTTTTCTTAATCGCAAAGTTTCTATAAAATCTTTAGCCTTATAAAATGTTAAATACTAAGAAAAGTCTCTCAACACTTACTTGGTTTGTGGCTAAAGCAGTATCTGCCTTTGTTGTTGGTTGTATTACTGAAGGGTACATTTGAATTGCCATCTTAACATTTAATTTTAACATTAATTAACAGAATTTTAGAAAAATAAAAAGTATTTTTATAGAAGTTAGGAATCAGATTTTTAAACCGATTCTCAACTTCTTTTTCGTCCCCGACTCCTTACATCTGATTTAAAATCAGAAATATTAACTTATTTACAAATTTTCAAAAAATGTTTGGTAATTAGATACTTAAATTTCAAAGGTTTAGTAGAATAAATTAGCTCATATAATTGACTTATATTCTGAAGTAGATATCTATATAAAATAATTTGCCAAGGCTTATTTTATTCCTTTTTATTATTATATTTTATAAATTTGCTTATTCTTTATCTTAGTTTTTAATGTAAATTGTTTTAAAATTTTGGACTTTTGAGATTTGCTCAAATTTACTTAGATTTATTTATCTTTTATTATTCTAATCATATAATACTGTTTTTTACTTAATTTTTGTTTCCTTTTTAGGGACATGTTTTGTTTGCCCAATCAGAAATTGTTTGAAATTGTTATTTACTTTTTATTTGAAAAATTAACTGAAGTTACTGAAGAAAAGTACATGTATGTATATTATTTATGCATTATGTTGAGATATGAAGTTAAATATATATATATAAATTAAGACAGAATACATTTTACAACTGTAAAAACTGTCTATATAATAATGTACATTGTTACTATCATGTGATTTTTAATTTCACTTATTAAATTTCAAAAGTTTAATCGTAACCTTAAAAGTTATAACAATAACAAATATTTAATTTTTTTTAAAATTTTTTATCTGTTGTGTAATAAATTATGAAATGAAATAAATTCTAATGAGTTTTTTTTTTTAAATTCAAATTATATTGAGGAAATTTATTTTAATTTTATTTTACTTTAAAAAAGAAAATGAAATCATTTTGTTTTCAGATTTACTTTTCTTTTGTAAATATTGATTATTAGCCTGCTAAAATATTTTTTCAAAGTGATTAACTTTGTCATGATATATTAAGGGAGAATTAAAATAATTTAAAGGTATGTGGCTAATAGTATTTATTTCAAATTATTACAATATTTTTTTGGTATAAATTTGATAAAAATAAATGTTATTTTATATAACAAATAATATTGTCTATTTTCATAAAGAAAAAACGTTATTAATATTTTCTCTGAAAAAATGAAATCATTGTGTGAAATCTAATATAAAAATTGAAAAATTGAAATCCTTTCACTAATTTCAATTTATCATATATGAACATATTTTGCTGCATGGATACTCATGGGGATATACCAATATTCAATAGCCCAAGATATTTATAAAGAAATTTGTCAGAATGCTGGAAGAATGGGAGTTTTGCACTTTATGGTTGTATTTGTTTATTTGGTGATTTTTTTCCCATTCTGTTTTTGCCAAGTCAGCTCCTAAATAAACAAAATAGCCACTGTGGTTACAAAATACTGTGTTTTTGGCAATTTGGTGTAGAAGAGAGACTTGATAAAATCAGAACTGTTAAGTGCAAAATCCCTGTAAGAACTATCAAATTCAATAATGACCAGAATATAACAAAATTTAATAACTCTAGTACTTTATGAAGAGGCAATTGTTCAAATACTAGAAGCATTACAAAATTTAGATGGAGAAATCTTTTAACTGTTGATTAAATTAACTCTTTTAAATTTTTTTTCTCTTACACGTAGGAAAAGTCTAAAGACCAGAGTTACCTTCTGGCAGCCCAGTACAGATCAGTGCAGTTTAAAAAATTGTCCACTGTAAAGTGCTTGTCATGAAAAGCAGAGCATAACAAAAGATTAAAATCCATAAAGTTTCCCTCTAAACACAGAAGCCAGTCAGGAGAAGGGGAAATACCAATGCGATATAGTCAATATGCAGTGAAAAGTCTAAAATTGGCAGGGGCCACATGTTTAGGAAGGTTGTCTGGGAGAGGATTAGTCAAAAGTACACTCCATGATTTTTCTGTGTCTGTCACATAATAGTTCTTAATTGCATTGTTCAACTTCCACTTTATCTCATTACAGACAATTGAGTAGGGGCAGGAGCAAGATGGCTGGGGCAAGGAGCAGCAAGTCCTAGCTAGTTGATCAGCACATTCATTGTTTTGTATGCCACTGTGGCTAGGGACCCATAGTACAGGGATGGTCCAACCATTTATTAAAAGTTTATGAAGAATACGAGTTACTGTCACCCTAGCCGTATAATTTTTTTTAAGACATCAGAGTTTGGATTGCAGCACAGGAATCAATAAAAAAACAGCCTTGTTATGAGTTGTAATAGTTGAGAGTTTTGAGGAGCTTGACCGATGGACTCGATTTGGGCATCAAAATTAGTTGGTAAGGAACCCACAGCAACACTACACTCAAAAATATCTTTGAAGTAGAAACCTGAACTACAATCACCACCATCAGAAAGAGCCATTAGTGTAAATATGAAGGCAATCATCAGTGGGATAGAGGATATGAATTTTCGCAAGGGATTAGGCCGGCAGAGTAGCTGAGATAGTATCAGATTTGCTTTCTTTTATGTCAATGGAAAGTTTATAACTCAGAAAACAAGCCTTAATGGAAAGGGATAGGCCATTCAAAAGGGGTTCTTTTGCAGACTACCCAAGAGAATATATTTTTATTGATCACAACAGCAGTGCCAAAAAAGGTACTGAAAGTCAACCTACTCACACTGGGGATGTAGCAAGTGCAGTGATTAAGGGAGAATCTCATACATTTCTTATAAAGCTTTAACAGTTGGCGTTTTCTTCTGAAAGCAAGAGGCTCCAGGTTTGTCTGGATCTCCATTTTTTAACAATGCTGCCCATTCTACTCATATGAATGGGCAGCACCAGTAATAAGCCTAAGGGCTTTATTTAGAACTATATCAACGGTTATACCACAAGCCGTCGAGGCAGTGGCGAGAAGTTTCCCACCGTAATCCAGAACTTACCATATACAAGTCTTAAAAACCAGTGGTGAGGACATCCTTGGCAGAATCCCAGGTATTATCTGCAAGATGTTTAAACAATGTTAGGCGGTTAGTCCCTCTATGTGCTATCAGAATGGAGTGGGTTTTCCAGTTTAACTTAGAGTCAAGGGAAATGCCCAAGTAATTAAAATCATAGACTCTCTTCAAAGTTTTGTCAACTTTTATAAATATAAACTAATCCTTGAACACTAGGTTGAGGATATTAAAACAGTAATCTGTTTATAATTTTTAAAGCCAGACTATTCAAAATAAACTACAGAGCACATGAATTGATATTGGTCAATCATATTTAACAACATATGTTTCATGCCAGTTTTAAAACACACATACATAAAATCGCACTAAAAAATCATCGTTTATTTTAAATAAAAGTTTTTGAAATGAAAATTTCTTGTGTTGCTTGAAGAGATTAATCTATTTAAAATAACTTATTTTTTAATTTTATTTTCACATTTTTAAAGATTCTATGAACCTCTAGCCTCGCAACATCTTGTTCACACATGATAAAAAATATTTTTCTCTAGAATTTATTTTTCATTATTAATTAGAAAAAAAAAATGTATATATTTGTGATTTGTTTTACATTTTTTTTAACTTGATTTTCTGTCAAATTTAGCCTTCCGTGGCCATTGCTAGATAAAGATCAACATAGGTTGTTTCAGAAAACCTGCGTTAATTATTTGTCAAGTATTGCCCTAGTAAGTTAAAAAAATTTCAAATTTATGTATATAAAGCAAAAAATTTTCATATATATATATATATATTATTATTTAATTTAATTTAATTTAGAAATATATCACTGAAAATTCTTGAATTTTTATTCTGTAAATTTCTTGCTGTGCATTATTAGACTTTTCCAAATAGTTAAAATTCTTTTTTAATTTGTAAAAATATCCATTCAGAAGTATAATTATTTTGAAAATTAATTGCTAGTATTTCTGTTAGTATCTTATGGTATCTTATTTGTGAATAGTTTCATAAATAAATTATAGCTATTGATAACTTATTTATATCTGCAGCTTTTGCACAACATAATGACTAGAAAATTATATTTTCTTATTGTAAAACTTCTTCAATTTTTTAATAATTGTTTTTAAATTCTCTGTTCTATATTCTATTTTAAAAAATAAAGTATTTATTTTTATTTAATGTTTTCAATTTTAAAATACTGATTCATTGATTTTATGTAGTGTAATATTCAACAAAAGCAAATATTTTCATGCATCCCCAGCATTTAATGAAGTAGAGAATTGCATCCGAATTTTTTTCTAAGTTCTGTATTTGATCTGTAATTTCCTTTAATTTTTAATACATGTTTGTTATTTCAGTGCTTATCTCTCTCATGCTGTTAAAAAAAAGATTTTTAATAAACTGCTCTTCAAATAAATTTGATTTTTAAAAATGTTACATAATGATTTTATATGCTCACTTTGTGATTTTTAGCATTATACATACATGAAACTTATAATATATTGAATGGAACAAATAGTCAATGCAAACTTAATTTGATCATAGTAAAAAAATACTATGTGTGGGCAACCTTCTTGTGTTTATTTTATATTCTAATTTTCAATTTCTTGAATATAAAGAGGTAAATATTAAGAATTTGCAAATATATATATTATTTAAACTATTAATGTTGCAATTCTGTGTTTATTATTTATAACTTGTTTAAATGTGTTTTATTTCAGAAAAGTAACATAAGATTTCCTCGGATTGTGCCTTCTGTGTTATCTACTTTCAGTGGAGAACGCTTTTATGAAATGCTTCTTGCCTTTTCTACACATGTAGTGGAAAAAACTATTATATATAATGATAATGTATCATTAATTTCACAACCTTCTATTTCTGAGTGTAATGGTCAAGATGCTATAGAAATTCTAAAAATTTCAACTATCTTATCAATTGAAAAGGTAAAAGAAATGCAACAATTTTCACATAGTAATATGGAGCATTTAATAAAAACAGCTAAGTAAGTCTTCTTGTCTATTTGTATTTCTTTTTTAAATAAATCAAAAGTATCATGGAAATTATACGAAAAATTCTAAACTAATTAAAATTAAAAAGATTTTTCTTACTGCCTTTTAAATTTATTAATCTTGAAATTTCTTATAAAAAAAAAAAAAAAGAAGCGAAGATATTGTTCAACTTCCAAAAATGGGCATTATATATTTCATTTTTTTATTGAATAATTTATAAATTTATTAATAGTTTTTTTGAAAGTTTATTTCTAATTTCTATGATTTTATTTATTATTAATTTTGATTGTATTACGTCTACAAAGCAAATAATTAGAAGTATTAAAAACATTTTTAATTAAAAGTTTTTTTGATGTATTTGATTTGTTTTTCAGAGCATCGGAGATTGTCTAAAGTATTTATAATTAAATATATATCCATATTTATTTTTAAGGTTGTGATTTATTTAATCTGTTAGTAAATTGCATGTTTTATAGTAATTTTTTTTCTAAAAAATATATAGTAATTTAATATTTTAAATATTTTTTCTAGCATTTTTATGGATTACATTCAGAAATTGAAATCTAATTTAGCAGCCAATCTTTCATTGCAAGAAGAGAAAATAAGAATTCTTACATCTTTGTTGTAAGTCTTTTATTTTCTCTCAAAAATATATCATAGAAAATATAATTCTGCATAAATAACATTAAACAAAACATTAACATAAATAATTAATTTTCAGTTGTGAAGAGGACAATGTAAATAAGTCTCTACTGGAAAACAGTATGAAAAAGATGCTTGATTTTGCAAAAAAGGTATGATGATTTATATTTATTTTTTCAATAAGTTTATATGCGTAGATAAATGTACTTGTAGATTAATTAATAACCATATATTCTAATGTAAATGATATTTTCCCACTATATTAGAATTAATAAACTGTGGTGATGCTTAAAAAGTTTTTTTTTTTTTTAAGGTTATAAATATTGCAATTTTTAAATTTTTATTTTCTATATCATTGTGAGCCTTTATTTGTTCTCATTTATGTGTGTTATTGAATGTGCCTCTACTTGATTTCTTTCTTTAAATAATGATAATGACAATGACTAGCTATGAAAAGAGCTTTTTGAGCAACTGGAGTTTCAGAATTTGCTGCTAGAAAAATTTGAAAATATTTGTCATCTGTAAGAAAATTACTTTCTGTGTTAAATATGAAACTTTCAGTGAAAAGGAGAAATCATTGATAAAAATATTTATATACATATATAGTATTTATCAACATATAAGGAATAGTAATCTAAAATAGGACGACAGCAATTTGAAAATGCACATAAAATATCAAAATTTTAGTAGCCCAAATAATTGTTGTGCATGCTGAGATATCGACATTATTATTTCCAGACCTTCTGATCAGTACAGAGCATCAACCAAAAACTAGCATAGGCAAATGAACTACAAAAAAAAAAAAAAAAAAAAATTTGGAAAAAGTCATACAGAATCTCCAATCCAAAAGTGTTCTATGTATGGATAATTCTCCATATATGAAAATTAAAAATCCAACACCACAAAGTAAAGTTTAAAAAAAAATAGTTATGATAGATTGCTGATATCTCGTCAGTTTATCATAACTATTAACTTTAGTCACTTAGTCACTTTATCACTCTAGTCACTTTATCAACTGCTGAGATATCAGCAGTTGATAAAGATATCCTGTGATATCCTGTGACTTAAAAATGCTGAACTATATAAACCTTGATAAATAACAACTGCCAAAAGAGTGTCACTTGTAAAATTGATGTTATTATAAAAGAGAATGAATTTAAAGTTTTGTGGTTTTGCCTTTGATATGGCATTAGATTCGTTTGATCTACAGTTGAAAGGTTGATTACAGAAATAATTGTTACTGGAGGTTTAAATGTGATAAATTAAAAATTTTTTTGTTGCAAGCTATGAATGAGGTGACTTCCAAAGAATGGCAACCGCTTTGCTTTCATATAGTAAACTTATAAATGTTTATTAAGAATGGAATTTAGAAGAGTTAGTGGATAAACTTGTTATTCAAGTTGATAGATGGGATCTGATTGTTTTTGAAAGAAACTGAATCTTATGACAATGATCTAGATATTTAATTTGTTAAATTATATTTCAAAAAGCCTGTGTAATGCTGAAATTAAGTTTAAATAATTTTTATATTGTTTTTTAATTATTATAACATTTTTTGCTTTTTTTTTTTTTTTTCCTCCACATTGTGGAGATTTTGTTAGTTATTTTAAAAAATATTTATTTCTAGACACCAATTCCATCTTTATCTGCTGGTAAATAACTGGTATAAAATGTACTAGCAGCAGGCAATAAATTTCCCAACTGAAAATTCTGACATTAATTTCTAAACTCCTAATTATTATCTTAATGACTATATCATTTTAACAATTACATGTTATTAGTTTCTTAGTAACAAACAAAACATATCTTTTTTCCAATTGGATGTCATTATATAAAATGAATAATTTTAATAGTACATATAAAAAATGAATTACATATATTAAATTATTATATAAAATGAATAATAATAATTTAAGGCTAGATACATTTTCTTTTCCTAGTATATGATTCTGTGAAGTAATCTTTCTGAATAAATTGTAATCTGTTTGTTTAATAGCATAGAATATATTTACAGCAAATTCATGTAAATATTTAATAATAATACCAAATTTGAAAATTCAACTGAACTCGTGATGCTTATTTTTATGAAAACTATGTAAGTTCGACATTTTTGAAGGGTTTTGAAATGCATAATGCATTGCTAGTGATAGTGTTTTTTTAAAGGCAAAAATAAATGAACACTTAATAAATAGCTTTATAAAAGCAATGAAAATAAAGAAATCTTTTTCTGTAGGATTTCAATCACATATTATAAAATCTTTAATATTATAAAGAAAAGGCCTTAAAATTTATATAATGAACTATAAAAATATAACTTCATTAAAAAAACTTTAAATTTTCCTAATTTGTTTCATATGAAATACTTAAAAAAATAATCTTAATTATGAATTGTTACAACAAATACTTCCACTACTTGTAACCTTAAGTATAGAAACAAAAAAACAATACAATAATAGTTTTGTGTAAGTAATTTTTTAAATATGTATTATATATACATAAATTTATGCACTGAACTGTAAAAATCACTGACTAATTCACAAGTATATTTTTAAATATGTGAATGAACTAATTATATTAAGTCATTTAAATTTTTCAACATTATCTAATAGATCCTACATTAAATAGGAGTTTTACAAACCTTAAAGCTGGTTTTCTTTATCAATATTAAAATACATATTCCTTACAAATAAATTTTTTGACCCCCCCCAAAAAAAAAAATTTAAAGATTTATACCTTGAAATTTCAATGTATCGCAATGCACAACATTATTAATTAACTTCTCAAAAATTCTATTTACAGAAATACTATTGTTAAACAATACAAAAAGAAATCACCTGGTTATTAATGATGCTCCTGCAGAAATTATTCATTATTATCAGCTCATTATATTTGCACATTATTTTTGAAAAGCTTTTACTCATGATTTACAGTTTCCATAGATTTATCATCCTTTGGCTATTTTTCTGTTCTTCTAAATAACACTAAATCATAGTTAACTTCTATAATACTCATTAATCCTCCCATGCCTCTAATTTCTTACTAATATTAGATGTCCCAGCAGCTGGCAATAAATTCCCATATTGGGAAAATTCGCACAATAATCTTAGTTTGGATTATTAATTATATCACATGATTAACTTCCTCGCAAAAATGAAAAACCAGCTGCTGAAATATCATACATCAAGCTAATTCTTTCAATGTAACACATTTGAAAGAAACTCTTCCTATTTGAAATGAATTGCCCATATGTTAACCTGTTCCTTCAACAATCACTTCTTTCAGATAGTTCCTTCAACAATCACTTCCTTTCTTTTTTCAAAATATTTGTCAATTTATTTTTAAATTTGTGTTTCATACTAGAACTTCATCTATTCTTCTCAAAAAAAAGAAAAAATGTTCTATTGTTGGGAAAAGTTATTTACATCGTAGAAGGTCTTTAATCTGCAACAAAAAGATCAATCAATGTATAATATGTAGATTATAAGTTGGAAATTATGGTTCCCTAATTGCAGTCAATATTATTATTTAAAGAAAAATTTTTAACAACTTTATTAATAAAAAAAAAATAAACTGAATGATTTTGTTTTATGTAAAACTCCTGCAGCCAATGCATATTTTAGAAATAAAAATAAATAAAATTATAAAAATGTATTGATGTAGGTGAAACATCACTGGAAGCTCATAGATGAATTCTATATTAAAGAAAAACAAATTTGGAGCTGTCTATCTTCAGTAGTTGAAAAAAATCCTGAAACATTTATATTGGATGGAGCTAATCTTGAGTTGATTGTAAACAATTCAATTAAAGAACACTGTCCTGAACTTAATGCGGTATGGTTTTAACAAAATAAATTATCTTGTTATTTTTTTTATAAAAATATTAAGATTAATTAATATTGTACCTAATTGCAGACATAAGTTTTGATTAATTGAAATTTGCTTCAAAATGTTTTTTTACATTGTGTTAATAAAAAAAAATTATTTTATAGATTTTACTATTGTGTTTGTGGTTGTAATAACAAGTAGTAAAGAACATTGTTTTATAACTCTACTGTATAATAAGATTCTACACAATAAGGTATATAAATTGTATAAAAATATGTTATAACAAAGTATATTTACTGTTTTACACTTTTCTGAATAGATGTTTTAGTAACACATTAATAACAAAAGTAAAATTTTATGCTTAAAGTTTTTAAATGTAATAGTATTTTTACTTTGAGTGTTTCAGTAATTGTTATTGTGCCAGTTTTATTACTATTACAATTTTTATGGACTAACAACTCTACATTTTTTTTTTTTCTAGATTTGTTCTTCAAAAATTGAAGATGAGAAAGTTTGTTTATTGAAGTAATGATATTTTTTAAATTTCAATTGTATTTCATTATGTGCCATATTTTTTCTTATACAAAATTATTGATATAAATTGAAATAATTTCAATTTATCGATCAAATGTTTTTACCATTGATATTTTTAAATTTGATGTAATGCATAATATATAATTATATTAATACTTATTACATAATGAATAGGTTTAATGAATACAACTATTTCTTTAATGAGTATAATACTGAAAATTAATATTCATACATCAGTGAATGACATTAAATAAAAACAAAATCTTAGTTTTTGGCATTAATTATTAGGCAAATTTTTATTATATAAATTAGAATTTACATTGTAGGTTTCAAAATCCTATTTGGAAAACAATGTTAAATATTTTTGTACATAAAGTAAAAAGTAGAGAAAAATAAAGTATGAAAAAATGTTAAAATGTTTTACCATTACAAAATTGCAATATCATTATTGAAATTCTAATTTAAGGTAATAGAATTTGGATTTGTTTATGTATTGTGAATTCTAATGTTCCACATTAATATTATTTAACTCATTCTCATTTATTATATGGCACACTTAAAACTGATAATCTTTTTATTTAATTTAGTAATTTAATATATCAACTTGATCTAAAGTTAACATATTTTTTAAATCCATCATTAAAGAATATGTTATTTGTGAAAATATTATTACAATATTGTTTTTTGTTGCCTAAATTATTTATAGAATATTTTTAATAAAATGATTGAAAAATTGCATACATCTTCAGTTTGCTCAAAAAACTGAAACAACAAAATATTAATAAGATATAGCCCACAATTATTGAGAAATTGTCCATAAAAGCATTTATTGATTTGATATTGTTATTTACAGTGAGTATGTTTAGCATCGATTGCTCAATTTTATAGTTCCTGTTTTACTTTTTTACAAGTACTACTAATTTTTAAATAATTTTAAAAAATACAAAATTATAAGATTCTTTATATAATTATATATTTGTTAATCAAAATTAATTGATTAAAACTTTATTTCAAATTTCTTAGAACATGTTTTTGAGAAGTAATATTACAATTAGTGTTAAGGTCATATAAGTTATTATTTTAGTTATTATATTTATATATTTAAATTTATTGAATAAATTTGCAAATTTTGATATTCCTTGTATAATTTATTTTCTTTGTTTTAATTGTTTTTTTAAAATATATTTTCAGATATTTACAAATTTATAGCATCTTATTGAAATTTTACATGAATTGCTTATTAAAAGGTGAAATTTAATAAAGTTTTTTTTATTAATTAGTATATAGATATTTCAAAATTTGTTGTTTTTAAAAGGAATTTGTAAAAAAAATTACTTTAGTAACATTAATTCAAATTGTAATATTTGAAAAATAATTTTTTTGCAATAAAATAGTTCTATTAGACATTAAATTACCAAATTTGATGCAGACTTGGCTTATTCTGTTAGAAAAAGTCATCAAGATATACATCTACTTCAGAAGAAAAATAATTACGAATTTGAGTGTATAGAAATAGTTGTGAATTATGACCACTTAAAAGGATACTGGGGTATACTCTTCAACATCATATTCTGTTGTCATCAGGGAAATTATATGGTTGTCTTACTTTCTCTGTAATACAACCTAGAACCGGGATATCTTTAGAAAAACTTGGAAAACATACATGTTTCTTTTAATTAAAGTGTTGCAGTTTCACATTTGCACAACTTGTTAATTAAGAATCTACTACAAATTTCCCCCATTACTGTTAGCTAAGTTTCCAGTTAAAAGTTAGTAAGTGTTGCAGTTTTGCATTTGCACAACTTATTAATTAGGAATCTACTACAAATTTCCCCCATTAATGTTAGCTGCCAGTTAGCTAAGTTTCTGCCATTAAAAAAATATATTTCGTATATCCCAACCAGTATGTTGGTTTGAACTTCTTTTTTACTACTATTTGCATTAATCAATGGAAGAATCTTTGAATTGTTGCACATTTGCCATATTATTGAAGAGGATAATGTGCAGTTAATTTTAGATGACATAAAAAATTGCCTGAATTGAATATCTAGATTTCTGTGCATTGTTTAATATTTCTGTTAAGTTTAAATGAAAAAGCTGCTTACAAAAAGTCACTGTGGTTATTATTTAATAATACTTCAATCTATATATGTATTTCTCAAAGTTTGTGTGTGTGTGTTTTTGTCCACCTATGCACTATCTCAATTTACATCTAAATTTCCTAAAATTGGGAGGATAAAAAGGCTTATAATGTAAAGCCTAGTTTAACTGAAAAAAAAAAATTTTTCAAAATTGTATGAATATGTATTAAAAAATCACCCAATTTGGGATAAATTATTTTTTACATGAATTGGTAATTTTTTGTAGCTGGTGAATATTTCATGGTTGACATTTTTTACACTGTTATACTGCCTTGCATTTTCATCTAAAGTAATGAAAATAGAGGATTTTTTAACCAATTAATTATTTGTAAAAAATAATTTTTATAAATATTTTTTTATGTTAAACTAATAAGTGATTATCTTTTAATATCTTTTCTGTTCCTTTAAAATGTTGTTCTACTAAAAAATTATAATTTTTTTTCCTTTTTTAATTAAATAAAATTGTAATTTTAATGTATTTATCACAAAACGAAATAGATTGTTATATATTTTGTGAAAATAAAGCATTGTATAATATTGTTATACTTTTTAAAATCTATAGCTCTTATATTCAAATATAAATATATAAAATCAACAATAAATATTTTATCTGGTGAATAATAAAAAATTGTAAGAAAATTCTTATTAAATTTTTAATTAAATAAACTTATTTTTACTACCAGCAGATGGCACTAGCAATTTTGTTTTGAATTACTAATGGAAAATAACATTCACAGCTCTTTGTGTCTGACATTTTTTTATTTTGCTTATGTTTTTATTATCATTTACTTCGGATATGATTTTTATATTAGAATTCCATAGAAGAGTATACTAGCAGTTTATTCTTGATGAGGTTTACTGATTTATTTCTTTGATATAAAATAATTAATAAGTTATTTTCTGAAGCCGGGTAAAGGCAGCTTATATATTCTAGCATAATATACAAATAAAACTTTTAGCACTATTCAGTGCATAGTAAAAAACCTAATAATTATGAGAAAGTGTCATGATTTGATATCATTATTAATGTTGAATTATTATTGGCTGTATTGTATATAGGCAAGTTCATGGGTTTTTTGAAAAAGTGATTAAAATGAAATATTTGTATTAGAAAGGAGGAAGGTGAATAAATATCTTCAATATTATCTATATAAAATCTTGATACATACGAGCTAAATAAATAAATAATTAATTTATTATGTACATTGTCATCCTATATATTTTGTAAAATATTTAATTTGTAATTTTTAGATAGCACAGTGCATTAAAAAATAAGCAGATTAAAAATTTTGAATTGATACAAATGTAATAATTAAAGTTTTTTGATTATTCAATTTGAAAGACAAAGAAACAGAAAGATCTCTAAAATATTTTAATTGTAAATTTATATTCTTTATTTGAAAGTCATTAAGCAAATGCATCTGTTTTAACATCCATTTGTATTTTATTGTTAATAAACTTTTAATTTTAAATGTATTAATTCGCAACACAAAAGTTTTTAAATAATTTCATGCTTTCATAGTTGTTTAATTGAATAATATTCTCAATTTTTCTGTTGCATTTTTTCTTAATATTTTCCCCATTTCTTTACAGTTTTTCCTTTTTAAAATTAACAATGGTGTCATGCATTATGTTACAGATTTTATGAGTTTAGAAATTTTCACTTTATGATATTATTTGAAAGAAAATTGTATAACTTCCTAAAATAAGCTGTTATTAAAAAATCAATTTTTTTTTTTCAAATTTATTTGTTTATTCATGTAATGGGTTGTGCCAGATAAATAAGCATGCTTATAAATTATGTTTAAGACTATTTGAATATAGTTTATTAGTACTTTCTCTCTTTGCGAATAATAATCTTGGGAGGAAAAATTTCATTTTTCAGATTTGCAAAGAAGTAAAAAAATATCAATTTATTAACGAAATTTTAAGGAAATTTCTTCTTTATTTAAAAATACATTACTGCCATTTTGATGCTTTTTATTATATTGATTTATGGGAGATGAAATGGTAGTTGCTAAATAATTTCAACAGTATACTACATGATCTAAATCTTCACCATATTCTGAATAAAATAATTCTAAATTGTTATAAAAAAAATTTTCAGAAGATGTATAAATTCTTCAAATTTTGTAATTTTGAGAATTTGCATATTTTGTATCAAAAGAAATGGAAAACAAACATTTAGTTTTCCATTTCTTTTTTTTTTTTAAATTGAAAGTAATCTTTCTTTAATTATCCATTTATTCAGTGTGATTTTAGATGCAACAATGCTATCTCTTATTACATTTTAGGAAAACAGTGTTGCACTTTTACTAAAAAAAATTATAACCCCTTTATTTTTTGTGTATAATGCATTAGTGTAATGATATACGTTTCTTTTGTGACAAATTTTTTGAAAATCTAGTTATCTTAAGTACTAAGTTAATGTGTTTTCCTAATCATTTAGCCAAAAATATTATAATTTAGCAATTTGATTATATAAAAATTTTCTTGTAATTTTTTTTCCTAAAATGTATTTAGCACTTTGGATTACTTTAATTTTAAAATAGAATTTTGTATTTTTCCAAACATATAAAGCTTATTTTATTAACTATTTGGAATGTTGAGTATTAAAAATTTTATTCTGTTTTATACCAGAATAATTGACATCGTAATGTTTTTTTTTATAAGCTGATCTTTCTGAAATTCAAGAACAGTCATCAGTCAATAGAACTTGGAGTTTTGAGCACAGTCTTGAAGACTTAAAAGCTTTGAAGTATGCGTCTTTTTTTTTTTATCTATGACTTATAGAACTTTCTGATTTATAACTTTTTATCTAACAAATTTTTTTACAAATGCAGACATTCCTAAAAATATAACACTTTTCAATGATATTAATCATTATTGATTGTTAGAAAATCTTAAAATTTGAAATATATTAAACTTCTGATATGAAAAGTAGCTAAATCATATGCATCTATCTAAAAATAGAAATTATATCAAAATTCATTATTTATGAAGTTCAGAAATTGCATGTTTAAATATTTCTTCATATTTTTAATTCATTTTGTGTATTATATGCAAACTTATAAATATTAAAAAGTATTATTTCTTCTAGTGAAAAATTTCTAACAGATGTTATACAAAATATCAAAGAAAATAATATTAAATTACAAAACGAGCTTCTTCCTAAAGAATCATCTGAAGCTGTACAGGTAATATACTTTATTCATTTAAATTATATGCTAAAAAAATATTAAAATTGTCCTCTGTTCTGCAATGCAACCTTAATCCTGACTTTAAGTTTCTTTAATAATATTACAATACAACAGTCAAATGCTTTTATTTAGAGAGAAAAAATTACCGAAATATTTTTGTTTCATACCTGTATAAAACTGTATACAAACATAATTACAAAATAGAATTTAAAATTTTAATAATTGTAACTATGTTCTTCTGCTGTCAATACATGAAGGATATGAATTTTTATGATTATACATTATATATATGAGACTATATATTTCATATATAATCATATAAACATGATTATTTACTTAAATTTAAATTTTTAGGATTACTACATAAAAAAATTTCAAATAGAGCCATTAAATTTATAATTAAATCATTAATTAAGTTTACATTGTTAACAAAAAGCACATTTTGATTAGAAAAAAAAATTGTTTTGAAGCTTAATAAATGCTGTATTTGAATGTAAATATTTTTATACAAAAGTGAGAATTTAGTAAACCAAAATAATTTCTTTTTTCTTATACCATTTTTTAAATATTCCTGCACAAATAATTATTTAGTTTCTCTTTGTAATTCAAATGCTTTGCAAAATACAAATAAATAGGAATGTTTAAATATACTTTATTTTCTGTAAATTATTGTATTACTGTATTATTGTATTATTATGTATCATATTTTAATTTTTAATTTTTATTTTAATTAAAGTTACAATATTGGAGTACAGTGTGTTTTGTTTTGGTCTACTGGCTTTATGAAATATTGGGTGTTGAACTAATAAGTTTAGAGACTCCTCAATGTAGTAATTTATATATATAAAAAAAAAAATATCCCAAACATGTATAAAAATTCAAGATCCTTCATATTTCTCATTCCATTTCATTCATTTTCAATTATTTAAATCATATACTTTGTTAATCCTCATCCTATTCTAGAAAAAAGACACAAACCCTTATGCTCATTAGGAAATAAATGTTCATCTGCAGAAGTGATTCTGCACACTATTAAGAAAATTTTTTCTTTTGGTTAGCCTCAAATTTAATCTATTTATGTTCTCTACGTAACTCTATAAATTTGTATCTTTTTTCCCTATTTCATATATATATATATATATATATATATATATGAAATAGGAAAAAAAGATGCAAGTTTATATGTTTTTCATTTCTTTATACTTGTATAAACTAGTTTAAAATCTAATTTTTAAAATTCCCAGATTTTTAAGAATAACTGAAGCCTTAAATATTTAGAAGCAAATAGTTAAAATTTAACCTTTTTTCCTTCTTCGATATTGACAAAAATTCTCACGGATTATCATAGAGTTTGTGGTTTATAGTACTGAGTAGGTGATGGCTATTAAAAAACATTTTATTTTAAAGTTTATATGATATACATGTTTGGTTTTTATATTAAACATTATTGTTATATGGAAGTCTAAAATAATTTTATAAATTCATTGTCTTTTATTTAATATTCTATGCCCTCATCATGTATACTTATTTATCTATGATGATTAAAAAATTTCCTTCTTAAATTAAGTTTTTAATTATTATGAAATTTTTAAAAAAATTGTAATTTAATTTTTATTTTAGAAATTTTCAAAAGGATGTTCGTCGTGGAATTTTACTTCAAAAAGTTTTCAAGAAGATGCAGCCATTTCCAGATTAGCATTCCCTGATGGTATAATAGGTAAAATACATTTATAATTAATGTTTGTGAAAACCATGCTGTTAAAAGTATATATAACAAAATAATAATAATAATAATTAATATTATTATTATTATTATTATTATTTTGTAAGCTAAGTTAAACCAGTTCAATATGAAGATTTGTTTTTGTATTATTATTCATCATTCAATTAATCATATTTTATGTAATCAGGACTACTAATGATTTAAAAGCATTTGAATATATACTTTACATTATTTAATTATATTAGAAAATGTATCTATATCTATTATATCAAGCAAGTTGATATCTATTATATCAATCAAATTTCAGTAGACTTGATACATTTAAAGTATCAAGTATCCTATACTGAAGAATTTTAAAAGTATGCAGTTTTCTTTTATATTTTTTATGCTGTTGTCTGTATAGACGTAATTGCCGTATGCAGATTATACAATTACAGAAACAGTACACACAAAAATTTCTTATTGATTGATTGATATGACCTATTGAGCATCTTCAGTGAAATAATATGTATTTTTTTTCTATCTTGGAAAGTGTTTTTGTTTATTTAATTAAAAAAGATTTTGATTAGCATATTAAGAAATTTATCTTGTATGTAAATGGAATAGATCTACTTATTTATGGCTTATATTTATTATTTAAAACCAGGCTATTAATGTCATTATTTAAGCTGAGTTAAATTTTTTTTTATTATGTAGTTCATAATTTTAATTTTTAAATTCATTGCATCATTTCATTAATTGTTAGACATATTTTTCTTTATTCATCTGCCTGTTTTTTTCAGATGAAAATCTAAAGACAAGTTTATTTGCTTTTAATAATGAATTAAAAAGCTATTTAGAAAATGAAAGGCCACAGTAAGTTAAAACTAAATCATTAAATCTTTTATTTTCATTATGGTTTGTGATTCTTACTTTTTATCTTCACTAATTTAACATTTGATTGATAAGTTTTTGCATCCCAAAAATATTTTAAAATATCTTAGTAAAATTCTAAGTGCAGGAGGGCTCATGCAAACATTGTTTGGTATTTGATGGTTGAGGCACATCACAAATGCAATAAAAAAAAAGAAAGTCAGACTGACAGAAATTAATAATTTATTTAAAAATTACTGTAATAAATTATCTAATTTAGAAATTACTGCAATAAATCATGATAATCATCATCATTGGTGCAACAGCCCAGTGTGGGCCAAGGCCGTCTACCTACTGGTAGATTTCAAGACGAGAGATGTTTTTCTTTTTATGGGGTAGGGTTGTCAGCTCTATGTCCAACACTCAAAAGTCATATAAGACCAGGACCTACGGCTTAAAGTGGATTCCGAACCACTACAAACATCCATAGCACCACCGGGACTCGAACTCGAAACGTGTGGTACCGAGTGCCAGAGCGCTAGCTACTCGGCCATTCAGGCCCGGATAATGATAATAGCGATATGAAAAAAGTAAGACAATTTCTCTTGTTCCAATGGTTGCTATATTTCTAACAATTCAATTTCTTTTCATCCTTTAATCAATTACGGCTATTTTAATGTTCCATTTAAACAATTAACTATTTTTGTTAGTGTTGTTAGAACTATTATGTACTTATTAAATAACAAATGATTTGGTCTTCTAAGATAAACTTTTTTTAAATAAAGGTATTGCGGTCTTATGAATGTCTATTTTTTTACAGTGTGTTTTCTTCTGAGGTTCCTACAGATGTACAAAATACTCTAAACAGTGAAACCAAGTCATTTGTTTCCTTGTTCCGAGAAGCTTTAGCTCCGTTATGTAGGAATATGGACTATTATATAAATCAAAATAAGTCTAACATAACAAATCAAAATTTGTTCAAGGAAGAAGATTTTGATGTAAAAAGTTCTTCAATTTCAGATATGGTAGGAATCTTAAATTTATGATTTATTTTTATTAAAAAGTTATAATTTTTTGTTTTTAATTTTAATACTTAAAAGTATTATCAACAATGCTAAAACTAAATGTTTTAATAGAAACGTTTTTCAAATATAAGATTTTAAAAGAAATTATTAAAATTATTTTGTACTAGGAGAACAATGAATTTATGGGATAACTAAGAAAAATGATTTTTTTTTCTTTTAGACTATTAATTCATTGCAAAATATTTTTGGAGATTTCACTAATATTTAAGAATGTGTTAAAATTCAGCTTTTGATAGTTTCTAAAAAATATTTTGTTATGTTATATTTTATATATTTTGTTTTTCTTTGCAAAAAGTGTTTCATTATTCCCCATCCCAGGAAGTAGTAGTCAATAAATAAATGTTTTCTAAATCATTAGCCTTTTTATAATGTAATATAATTTTCAGTTAAAAAGTTAAGCAAGGACTTATTTGAAAATAGTAGTGAAATGAATAATATTCTTAATAAGATTTTAAATAAAAGGGTTCTATTTTTTCTGATAGGATTTTAATTATTACTGAATGGATGCAATAATGTGTTTTAGTTTAAATAGAATGATAAATAAAATGATTTAATATAAAATTGTTTTAAAATGAACTTTTGATATCAAACTCTGATATTTATTAGCCATTATAATTCTCATCCAAAGGTGATAATTTATGGGCTCTTAAAAAACTGTATTCTAATTTACTAATCATCATTGACCTAAACCATGAAGTAGTCTTGACGTTTTTACTACATATTTTAAAAATCTTCTAACAAATTTTGTTTATCATAATAAAATAAAAAAATAAAATAAGAAAAAATAGAAACTTTGTTCATTGCAAAAAATTTGAATTATTTCTTCTGATCTTATTTTTATTTGGTTTATTTTATTTTTATATAATAAATCAATGTTTTGATCATTTTCTAGCTGGCAAATAACAAAGATTATTATTGACTGCTTTATTCTTTTTCGTAGCTAATAATTTCACCAGTGCTTGTAGATGTTTATTGTACTAACATTATTGCATTTGCTTGTCATTTTTCCAGCCTAATATTCCAAAAAGTACTAAAATAGTGTTAAAATGTTTGAAGGTTTTTTTACGCCTGTAAAATCAAATTAAATTTTAAGCAACTTGGTTATCATTCTTCACTGCTTACTTGTTTATGGAATAATTTAAATTTACCATTTTATATTTAATAAAATATTTAAAAATTATGTGTAAAATTTTGTTATCTAAATTTTAATATTTTAAAATATTAAAATTTAGAGAAGTAAGCAATATTTATAATTTTTAATAAATCTTTGTAGGAAAAACCAAAAAGTTAAAACTGAAATTAATAAGCCAATCATTTTCCATTTTAAAGAGAATTCTACAAAGGCTAAGAAAGATATAATGAACTTTTGCTTGTAAAATTATTATTATTATTTTTTTAATATTAATCTATTTTGCTGGGTGTTTTTTTTCAAAGTTTATTTATTATTATGTATAACCATCTTTAAATCCAGGTTTTTTCCCATTCAAATAACTGGTAATTTTTCTAGTTAACTGATGCTACTCGGAAAACGAAAAAAGAATTTGCTTCAATATCACCCACGTTGGACACTGAAGAATTGGTTGATGGTAATTAATAATTTCTCATGCATCAAGCAATTTTTAAAATATATTTTAAGAGGATTTGACATAGTTTATAAGTTTTTTCTTTTGTATTGGATTTGGGGAGCTAAGCACTTTTTATATTGCAAATCACATAAAATAATCATATATTTTGTCTTGGTTAATCATAAATTTTGAAATTTTTTTTTCTAAGTTATTTCTTACTTTCACACACCGATTTTCATTTGACATTTGATTAGAAATTTTATTGTTTTTTATACTTATAAGATTATTATTAAAATAATTCAGTTAGATAAATAAACTGTACATTTGAAATTTAAAAGAAACTGTTAGCATTTGTTAATTTAAGCTAAAATTGTTAGCTTTATTAATTTTTAAATGATTTTCCCCTATGCGACCTGCAAATAAGGAGCAGTCATTCTTAAAATCCTCCAAGTAGGCACTGTTCTCCCCTCATCACTCATTGGTATGCTGTTCAGGGTATACATATGTAGTTACATGAGTCCCATGTTAAAATATTAAAGAAAATCTATGTATTTATATAAATAAAATGATTAATCAATGAACAAAAATATGTTAGATTAAATGGTTTTCTTTAACAGCATTGAAAAAAAATATGAATTTTGTAATATTAACAATATTTTTCTAGAATTTCAATTTATGTTGTAAAATTCATATAACATTTAATGCATTGATAAATTTATTTTGCATTTAATCAAAGTATTGTTTGTATGAATTTTTAATAATCTTTTCATACAAGTGTTAATTTATGGTATACTTTTAATGAATTTAAAATTAAAATCAAACTATATATTTGAATATTTTTTTATGAAATTTTAAGTTTACATGATAATATATATATATATATTTTAAATTATGCCAGTAAAATTTATCTTAAATAATTTGTAAATTTTTCTAACAAATTTTTGCATTTGTGTTTATTTTATAATTTCTCCCGCCCAAAATAGGCTGTGATTTCCTTATAACTTAAAGTGCTATGAAATATTACAAAATGTTCATAATTTATTTCTATTTTTAATTTAACCAATAAAAGAAGAAATCTTTTTAATAAAGTATACTGAGCATTAAAATTGTTCACGACCATTTTTAAACATTGAATACTTATTTATTATTAACTAATTTTGAAATTATTATTTTTTCTCTATTTAGCAAAATTTACTAGTTAGAATTTGGGAGCCTTAAGAAAGCGTGTTCTTTAAAGGATTGATAATTAAAAAAATTTAGTAATCACTGATTTAACATAGTTAAACAGCTGTTCTTTAAAATGTTCTGACATTTTTACAGAAAAAATAATTTTCTTTACTTTAGATCATTGTAAATTTTTTAAAATGAGGGAAGGCATGGAAGGATTTGGAAGATTATCTTTGGAAGATTCTCTTGATGCTGAAACACTACCTGAAAATTCAAATTTGGATTCTTTCTTTGAGTGATTTTAAATCTTAATAATCATTCATTTTTCATTGTTTCTAACTCATTATGTAAATTATTATATATTTCTAACTTATATATATTTTTGAAATAAATTTTCTAAAGTATTTGTAGTTTCATTTGCATTTTTTTTCAAAATAATATTTGTTTTCAACAGTGAACTTGTTTTCGTCAATGGATGTTGGTATGCCACCAATAAAAAAAAAATTCAACTTTTTTTATATGCTTCAATGTTACTTTTAATTATTTTGTAGTGATGATATAAAACAAGAAATAGTAGTAAAGAAATTATTAAAATATTTATGCTTTAACTGATATATTGATGACATTAAAAAAAAAAAAATTTCAATGCATTTGTTTTAAACAGGTTTTTCATGTATTTTTTGATTAATTAAAATTTCTCTTATGCATCTGAAATAATTTCAAAGTAAAATATGTAAAATATAAGTGTTAAAAAAATGTAAAATTTGTTTATGAATAAAGTGCTTCAGTATTAATGTTTTATAACTATCTTTTATTTATATTGAATTCTTCAACTAGCTTATACAAATAATTAACTTAATTAATTTTCAATTAGCTTATAAAATGCATTGCTGAGATATACATATTTTATTTTGTAAGTTTAAGCGAGAAAAAAATTCAATGTAAAATAATGATTAAAAAAAATTATAGACAAAGGTCTTCATATTAATTTAAATTTCATTTTCCTAATTGAAAGTATATCTAATATGATTATTTTCTGAAATTTCAGATTTGTGTTAATTTAATAATCTAATTGTCCCCTTTTTAATGTAACAAAATTAAATAAAATGCCTCATGCTACTGTGCCCAAAAAGTAAGACCAATTTTTTTTTTTTTTTTCCAATAACTCTATTTATTCTTCCAAATTTATTTATCACCTTTAAAGTAATCCTCTACGGACACAGTGCACTTACGTCAATTTTTTTTCTAATCCTCAATGCATGTTAAAAAGTCATCGGCAGGGGCGGCATGTTGAATCTCTTCAATCGACTCAAAACGGTGACCCCGGAGTGATCATTTGAATTTAGGGTATAGCCAGAAGTCTCACGGTGTGAATACGGTGGTTGTAAAATGAATAGGAGTTTCATTTTTGGCGGAAAAGTCGCGAAGAATTAATGCAGTGTGAGCTGGCGCATTCAGTGTTTTCGGTACCAATCGAGATTTGACGCGTTTGAGGCTCAAAATGAAATTGATCGATCCTTTTAAAATTCCAACATCATCAGCAAGGTATCTAATTGTAAATCGACGGTTTGCAAGTATCAAATCTTTTAATTTTTTGGACGTGAGCTTCGTCGGTTGAGGTTGGTGGTTGACCAGAGGGCTCTTTGTCTTCAATGCGTTCTCTGTCTTCTTTGATTTGTTTATACCACTTCTAAACATTTCTTTCCAATATAGGAAGGCTCATCGAATGCCTTCTGCAACATTCTATACGTTTCCGCCAACAAAATCTAATACAAGTTCTTTGCTCAATTTATTCAGACATTTCAAAAATCGCCGGAATCAGTTTTAGCGTCTCACAAAGTCAAGCGTAACTCAAGCACTAATGAATATTTTGGCGTCAAATTTCGCACTGTCAAGGACAAAATCAGCAACCTAAAATTGAAAAAAAAAAAAAAAAAAAAAAAAAAATTGAAATTCTGTAAGCCCCAGGAATTTTAAATTGAAAATTGGTCTTACTTTTTGGACATAGTATTATTATTTTTTCTAGTAAAGAGAACGACTTCAATTTTATTATCATTAAGAAGGATTTTGCCCTCGACAAGTAATACAGACCTCTTGCCAGTCCTTAAATTCATCGAAAATAAAATAAAGTAAAAAAACTTCCTGAAATGTCCTAACATTCAATAATTCGTTATTTGAATTTAAATTGAAGCCACATTTGCAGTTTCTTTGTGCAATTTCCTAACAAATAAAAATTATTTTTTGTTTAATTTAATATAAAATATTTTAATTTGTAAACATCTTAAAATATTAACCCTTTGCTCTCGAGGGCTCCGGAGCGGAGCCATTTAAAATGTGTCTTCAAGCTCGAGGGCTCCGCTACGGAGACAATGCAAATAACAATATAAATAATGCATATATCAAACTTACATATGAATAGGATCTTTTCACTAAAATCGCTTCGAGTTGCTGGTAATGCGAATGAAAAAAAAACTTCTTAAATTAATCTTAATTAAAAATGTATCTTAAAAAAAACGAGTTGACGAAAACTGATTTCTCTTAAGTTTCTAGTGCAATATTTTCTCTGAAAATTCTGGCCAATTTGAATTGTTTCTCTTAAAATCCTTTTGATAGCACAAATCTTAAATGCTACCATAATTTCCGATGCAATAATATGTGTTATTTGCGTTATGAAATGATGTTACGAAGACATGAAAAACCTCCGTGTTTTTTGTTGCGATGTATGCGTAATTGAATCACCTGTATTAGCTCGCATCAGAGTTAGCACACCTTACGCATCCTTGTTTAAATGTCATCTGTGGTTTAAGTTGCAATTAACCAAAGAATAGCTTCCGACGTGGGTACCACAGGCGCAGCTGTCGACACAACAATAAATTATTCCTTTTGTTCCTACCATTACTTTGAATACTCTGCGGAAGGTCATAGAGGATTCTTTCACTTCATTTTTGATATTGTTTTTGATAAGTCATTCAGGTATACTTATATAATTTAATATATGCCCATGTGAATAAATAAATAAGATAAATTCAGAATTGACGCATTTTCAATCACCAACAAATAATAATAATAATAATAATAATAAAAATCTCCCTCATTTTTATCTTTTTTTTTTTTTTTTTTTTTTATCTTCATTGGCGCAACGGTCCCATGGTGGGCCAAGGCTATCCACTTACTGGCTGATTTCGGGACAGGATGTGTTATGTTTTCTTTTTACGGGGTGAGGTTGTCAGCCCTACGCTCAACGTTTTACAGTCATATTAGACAGGGACCTACTGTTTAAAAGTGGATTTCCAACCACTTGCTACAAACAACCATGGTATTCTGGGACTCGAACCCGAAACCTGTGGCACAAAGCGTTAGTCACTCGGCCAGAAGGCCCCCTCATTTTTATTTGCCGAGAGAAAAAAAAGTTTCCGGAATTGCACTTTTCAAACCATCACCATTCATCGGAACTTTAATATTAGCAACGTAGCATCTTTCAAAGCAGTATTTCATTCAATGGTAGGCTTGATGGCAGAGTGACTAGCGCTCTGGCACTCAGTGCTACATGTTTCGGGTTCGAGTCCGGTAGTGTCATTGATGTTTATAGTGGTTCGGAATTCATTTTAAATCGTAGGTCCAACTTTACTGTAGAGTGTTGGGCGTAGGGCTGATAAGCCTGCCTGGTAAAAAAAAAAACATCTCCTGTCTTGAAAGCTGCCAGTAGACAGATGGCCTTGGCCCACTAAGCGGTTGTTGCGCCATTGAAGATGAAGAGGAAAGTGTTTCCATTTGTTTCACGTTTGTATAATATGATTGTAGAGCTTTAGGCGTAGGGCTGACAACATTGCCCCGTAAAAAGAAAACATCTCCTGTTTTGGAATCTGCCAGCTGGCAGACGGGAATGATTCAACATGAACTGTAGTGCCAGGGAGTTATTTGATTCAATGAAAAATCACAGATTTGAAGGGGAGGGAGGATTCATAGCAATCTTTGAAAAATGGAAAAGTTTCTTAACCATTATGTTTTTCTGCGTGTTTTAAACATGTATAGATAAAGTTATGCAATAAATAATCATCATCATTAGCGCCATGATGCTATGTATAACGCGCTACAGTCACATTAGACAGGGACCTGCGGTTTAAAGTGGATTCCGAACCGAAATAATTTTTTTCATGAACTTCCATTGGTTGGAATATTTCCTCTGGAAATTATAATATTCTTCATCTTCGAATATTCATCCAGTGTTTTTTTTTTTTTTTTCTTTCTTTAGACTGTATTTCATAAAAATTGCATTAAAAAGATACTACTAAAACTGTTAAAAGATGATAGCAGGAGCCTTTTCAAAAATGCAATAGTCTAATTTTCATAAGTCACATTTTTTTTCCTTTGAGAATTTATTTAGGAAATTTTAATTTAAACAACAGTGAGTTTTTTTCTTTTAATTCTTTCATGAATTTTTTAAAGATTTGTTTAAAAAAAAAAATTATTCATTGTGTTTACTTGTCAGCCGCCACACCGCATAATTTTTGGAAGATGCACGGAACTGTCTTGGCTACGAGCAAATACATACCTATATAACATAAACAACTTTTTATGTTATGTATTTGATAACATAAACAGCTGTTTTTGTAATTATATATGCAATAGGGCATATATTTAATAACTGGGGGAAAAAAAAGAAAAAAAAAATCCTGTTAGAAGCGAAAAATTATCTGCATTTTGAAAGTTTTCATGAAATCTTGACATTTTCACTTAGCATCTTAAAAATAGTAAAAATTTAGAATCCTGTACCCTTTGTGCCAAATGCATCGCCAGGATGCCAAGCCACCAAGTACGCATAGTAGTGAATGCACCATGTAGATTTCGCGCTAAAATGATATTAAGCCAAAATCCTTCACTGGGATGCCAAATCGCCTAGTAAACAAACAAAATGACTGTCGAATTTGTAAAACGCTATTTCGCCAAAATTCATCGTCAAACATTACTATTACGCCAACATTAGGAGCCAAACAGCTTTTATGTCAATGTTTATTCCTGAAAGTGCTTTTAAGCCAAATTTTATCGTTTTAACGCCAAATAACTGAATTGGATGTCATATAATTGGAAGTTGCAAGATTGGCGACCTCTTCAGAGGTACTGTATTTTAGATTTCAACCGAAATCAGTACGAAAAGAATGAATATTAAAAAGAAAATGAAATTTTAGGAAATTTATCTACTGACAGATTTCGAAACAGAAGATGTTTTCTTTTTACGGAGTAGCCCTACGGGTCAGCCCTACGCCAACACTCTACAACTGTATTACTAATACTACTACACCACACCACATCACTGTGCCTAGAGCTGAGTTGTCCCTTTACAATTTAGGAATGATGTGGGTAAGAAGTCTGACTGGGCTTCGTGACGCTCTGCGGTTTTATGAGACAGGGTCCTACGGGTTAAACTGCGAACCACTATAAACATCCATGGCACCACCGGGATTCGAACCCGAAATCTGTGGTACCGAGCTCCAGTCACTAGGCCATCATCCCCTAAACAATAACTAATAATAAATGTTTCGTAATTTTTGGCTAAGCTCCAGATAAAGAAATTGCAGATATTTGTTTTTCCCTTTGAATTTAAGTGTAATGTTTTAAAGTTTTAGAAAATATAAAGATCGATATCTTTCGTTTTAGAGATATGTGTAAAGAGGTCTTTTTCACTGATATGTTAAAAAAATATCCCTAGAAAGGAAATGTGGTGGTGTGTATATTGAATTACAATTTAAATTGTAACATCATTTTGTAACACATTGTAATTAACATTTTACGTTGTAAAATGTATTAATTTTCTAATACGTGAAAAAATACTTTTTGTTACACATAATACAGTACGTTTGAAAAAAAAGTGAATTAAATGACTTTTTAAATTATATTATTTTTTTATCGATACTTTAAAAAATACTTAATCTTATACTTAAAATATTGTACTTAAAAAATTACTAAATTATGAAACACCATAAACTTAATCAAAAAAAATAAATAATAACTACATTTTGGTTATATATAACAAACATAACCCGATGTTACCCGGCTTGTTTAAGTAAAATTTATTAAATTTTGTTAAGTTTTAAGGGAATAAAGTATTCAGTGTAATTTCAGAATTAAAATTATTTCAGAAATTAAAAGTAGATGTAGCTTAATATTTTTTATATTTTCAATGGCGGATTTTTTATATTTTATATTTTCAATCCCTTTTTCCTCACGTTCGTTTAAGTATTACTTGATCATTCTTAGAAGTAAAGAATTTCTAAATGAGACTTTCATCATCAATTTAAATCAATTCAAAATAGCACTTCGACTTTCCTAATTACGAGTAAGTTCTTAAAAATTTATTTAATTTTTTCATTAATTAATTTTCCCACACATACCTATTGCAGAACATTTCAATTTAAAAATTTATACATAAAAAAGTACACTGATGTTTTTTTTATCAAATAATACAGCACATTAAAAATTAATTGTAAATTAAAAATTAATAATTGTAAAAATTAAATAAAATTAATAATTAAATGTATTGAATGTATAAACATAAATAAATGTATATGTATAATTAAATTTAATTAAATTTATATGTATATATGCCTATACATATGCCCGCTGCAAAGTATCGGCAAGAGAAATACTTTTACAATATAATGTCTTCCCAACTTTATCTATCAGTGAACTGTTCGTACTGTGTTCAAAAAGTAAGAATAGTTTTCAATTTAAATTTCCCGGCCATATGGTATTTGAATTTTTTTTTTTAATTTTTAGGTTGTTGGCACTGTCCTTGACATCTGTGTGAAATTTGATATCAAAATATTCAGTAGTGTTTGAGTTACGCTTGATTTTGTGAGACGCTAAAACTGATTCCGGCGATTTTTGAAATGTCTGAATTAATTGAGCAAAGAACTTGAATTAAATTTTGTGTGCGGAAACGTATAGAATGTTGCAGAAGGCATTCGGTGAGCATTATTATATCGGAAATAAATGTTTAAAAGTGGTATAAACAGTTCAAAGAAGGCAAAGAATGCGTTGAAGACGAAGAGCCCTCTGGTCGACCATCCACCTCAACCGACGAAGCTCACGTCCAAAAAATTAAAGATTTGGTGCTTGCAAACCGTCGATTTACAATTAGAGACCTTTGTGATGATGTTGGAATTTCAAATGGACCGCTCAATTCCATTTTGGGTCTCAAACGCGTCAAATCTCGATTGGTACCGAAAACACTGAATGCGCCGGCTCACACTGCATTGATTCTTCGCGACTTTTTCACTAAAAATGAAAACCATATCGTTCCACAAACACCATATTCACAGATATCCATTCGACTTTTGACTATTCCTAAACTCGAAAGACCACTCCGGGGACACCATTTTGAGTCGATTAAAGAGATTCAACATGAATCGCCGCGCGCTTCAAAGGCCATCCCTGCCGATGACTTTTTAGCATGCATTGAGGATTGGAAAAAAGTTGACATAAGTACATTGTGTCCGGAGGGGATCACTTTGAAGGCGATGAAATAAATTTGGAAGAATAAATAAAGAGTTTTTGAAAAAAAAAATTAATTAATTAAATTGGTATATGTGTGAACACGTAATCCTTTTTATATCATACTATAACTTCATTTTCTTAACCTTTTTCTTACTTTTCGGGCACAGTTTGATTGTCTGTGTTTTAGTACAAAATTAAGCCTTAGATAAATAATGGCGATAGAATATAAAATGCTAAATTAATAAAAATTGATTAAATTATAGATTTCATTTGATTCTTCCATAAGGAAAAATTGATTGCTACATAAAATTTGAATGTAGCCATCCTTTGAGTATCACACTGTACATTTTGGATCTTACTTATCCATTAAATTCTATCATTATTACTTCAATTATAATCAGTATTACTTAAACTTTAAGCTCTTGTTTTGAAATGAGGAATAAATAGAAAACAAAGTTATTTTTGTGTTAGGACGAAACGTGTTCGTTGAAACGTGGAAAACGAGTTCTCCCCCTAGCAGTTCATGAGACATAATTAGTTTCGAGTATTTGGCACCCTTTTACGAACGACCGAAATGCGGCATATTTTTGTTCTCTTTCATCACGTCGTTTATATTCATCGCCAGAGTTGTAAACCTATTAGCTTTTCGAGCACTCAGGTAATTAAAACTCAATTTCGACCCCGTCCATTAGCACTGATGGAATTAAATGGAGATGGGAAGCTGCGTTTGGTGTTGTTGTTGCTGTTAGCGTCTGTCCCTCCCAGCCCCCTTCTTTTTCCACATCTGGTTTTTTCACGGTTCGGAAAAAATATTTAAAAGTTTTTTTTTATCTATCGATTATTTTTTTTCACCTCTAAGAATGAATTTAATTGCTTCGTTATCGAAGTGGGATTTTTTTTTTTTCTCCTTAATATGGAATGCATTTTTTTGCTGAAGCAAATACCATGAAATGCGTGATTAAATATTGTACACATAACGTTCCATGATTAATTTATTAATTAAACTATTATTAATTAATTTATTTCTTGTTTTTGGAATGTTTTGTTTTTTAAGAAAGGATTTTAATTGATTTAGGATTAAATGTCCTTATTTATTTCAGTAATTATTATTTCATATTTGATATATATATTTTTTTAATATATAGCATTTTTTATTTATAATTTTTATTATTATTATTATTATTTTTTTTTTTATTTTTAACACAAATCTGTCTTATATTATGTGACAGGACTAGTATTTATAGTTAAATTCAGTTAAGTTAATTATATTTAGGGTTTTGATAGTGGAGTGATTAGAACTCTGCCACTAGGTGCCACAAGTTTCTGGTTTGAGTCCTGGCGATGCCATGGAGGTTTGTAGTGGTTCGGAATTCATTTTAAACTGTAGGTCGCGGTCTGTTTAGCCCTTGTGCGCACAAGGTGACCGTAGAGCGACAAACCACACCAAACCTACAAATGTTGTCGCAGTCCCTATCAACTCATCTCGTTTCTGTAGGCCGTGATGGCAACACACGCCACCAGTGGATTCGAAACCACATTCTCTTGTCTGATAATCGATCTCGTTACACTTAAAACACAAATGCATGAATTTTTAGGGCATTAAAAAACGATTTCGTATTTAAATTATTAAAATTCACTACTTTGCACAATGTTTTCGGTTAGTTTGTCTATTTGAAAAACATATTTGATGTTATTCCTCAACATATTTCTTTTTTAAAAGAATACATATCACAAATAAATATTTTCAGAAATAGATTTCATATAAAACAAAAATCTTTTCTTAAACTCAGAAATATATTTTTTTATTCAGCTTAATTTTCTTCTGCCAAGTTGAAAAGAAATTAAATATAGAAAAACTTGAAACTGGTGAATTATTTGGAATTTTATGGTTTCATGAACTATAAGGCAGACACGCGGCTCAGTGGCAACGCGCGCCGCTGGTGAGCATTAGGGCGGAGGTTCAATCAACTGGCGGCTTTATTGCAGACACTGCATCAAAAGACGAGGAGGCTCGATGGTGTTTGGTATGTTCAGCATCTTTCCACGATCTGCCTGGTGAGAGTTTTAAGGGTTTTCTCTGATATCATACGGAAATGTGGAGTAGTTCCATCTAAAAGTCCTCCCGGAAAGCACTGCCTTCCTTCTTCAGTGTCATGGAGCCAAGTCAGATTCTACCTACGGATATTCCATCGCAATAGAAGCTGCCCCCTCCCTTTTCCTAATTCCATGAGACCACAAGAATTCTTGGACTTGGTCTAGAGCAGGGAACTTTCCAGCCTTAGGGTCATACTGTTTACTCCAGTAAGTATCAAGGGCCAAAACCGTTTTAATTTTTCTGCCATTATCTATAATTTCTAGTGTTTTAATGTGTTTTTTTACAGCAACAATAAGCTATTCGCTGTCGTGGCCGGATTGATGACACTGGCGGGCCGTAGTTTGGAGACGCCTGGTCTAGAGGATGCTGTCGACCAAGTGAGATAAGAAATCACAACATCGAGTATAAATATCTATTACATTTTTATCTATTTTTTTCTAAAGAATTTTCTAATATGGAATATATCTATTGATATTATTTACTATGAAAGAATGGTACCTTTTTTAATTCATGCAGTGTAGTGGTTCGGAATCCACTTTAAGGCTTAGATCCAGGTATAATATGACTTGGGCGTAAGACTGACAACTCTACGATGTAAAAAGTTATCGACACGGAGCTAAGTCAGATTCTGCCTAGACTCCGGTGTGCCATCACAACAGAAGCTGCCCCCTACTCGCTTTCTTTCCATCCATGAGATCACAAGTGTTCTTGGACTTGGATTTGATGTTGCCAACTGTCTACCAAGTGGTATAAGGGGGAAAATGAATTGTGAACATTCATTATTTGTAAAATGAAACAGTTTTGCAAATTTTCTTAGCATTTTTGTGATAAATATAGCAAAAATTGCAAATAGCAATAGCAATATAACAAAATTTTTTATAAATTCACCAGTCAATTTGCTTTAGCCGATGAGCTTTACATTAAATTTAACATTGCATTTTAAACTATATTTGAAATTTAAAATGTCTTTTGTCTTCAGGCCCATCTTAAAGTAATAAGGTTAAACGGGCAATAAAATGCCATTTACTTTCAATTGAAGAAGAACAATTATTTTTATGTGTTCAATTCTTTTCTAGTTATTTCAAAGATAAAAATTAAGTTGAATTTGATATCAGTAAAAATGCGATTATCTTTTACTGCGTAATTTTTTAATTTTCCTTACTAGCAAAGCAAGCTAAATTGGTAGCCATTATAACCATTGCTTCTTTAATTCAATTTAAATTGATTCTGCAATAAGAGGTAACGTAATCTTCCTTTGTGGAGGAGATAATAGTAACAAATAAAATTGAAGTTTAAGAACTTCTCGTGTTATTCGTCATTTTAATTTGTTTTCAAATGGATAAATAATCGAATATAAATATTTATTTCACAAAAGACTTTATTGTGTAAGTCTGTTTACTGTTTCTTTATATTGGTTTTTATAATAATCCTTAATTGGTGAAAAAGTTTAAAAAATTCAAAACCTTTATAATTTTGAAAAGTTTAGTTAAATGAGATTTGAAATATAGAAACTTATATCCTCGACTTAAAATCTAATTAAGTAAATTTCTTTGCTTTAATTAATTAAAAAAATTGTAGGAATAATTATTATGGTACTTATCAAAAATTTTTCAGCAATTTATGGTGTGTTGATGTTTTAGAAAGGAAAGTAACTTCTTCACATGTTCCTGGCATTTTACAAAACCATCTAACAAATTATATAAATTATAATAATTAATGATAATGATATAAATGAATAATGATAATACTAAATGATAATGATATAAATGATAATTGATGTATAAATAATAATAAGTAATAAATGCAATTAAAGTAGCAGAACAAATGATATACAAATATATTCAATAATACTGGATCCAAAATCAAAAGATTAATATACTCACTTACAGAAAATAAAAACTGTAGTGTGCAGGTTGAGCAATGCGACTGTAACTGAGTGTGGTTTTGTTAAAATGCTTCAGGTACGGGTTGGAGAACTCAAAGATGTATTTACACAAGCACCACACGCATAAAATATTTAACATATTTAAAGGTATATAATTATGGATTTGTGGAAGGACTCCATTTCTAAGACAAAAATAAAGGTACTCAGCTGCGTGCAGGTTGCGCAAAATATACTTCCTCTTCGAGTGAGAGTTCGCAGCCCAACTAATAGCAGGGTTGCGTTAAATATAATTCCTCTCGGTGTGAGAGACTGTAAACTAAACGTTTCTCAGCAGAAGCTTGAGGTTGTGCTGTACTTTCTCTCAGAGAGAGTCTCGAAGCCTACTGATCATTTCTATTAAACATCACGGGGGGGCGCTCTTATCAGTGCATAGGAGGAAGAACAGTTACAAAACTGAATTATTGAATTTCAATATTTATATGAAACATTTCGAATAAATCATTTTCATTGCAGATGACTCAAGTGCTTTACTTTTATGAGTATTTTTAAGAATAACGAACAGTTTATTGACGAAGTTGGGAGAGTATTTTCACTTGGCTATCAGCGGGCATATGCATATGTGTGTGTGTATACACCCCCATATATATATATATATATATATATATATATGTGCCACGAGCAGTTCACTGACAGATGAACAGATGAAGTTGAGAGAGCATTTCCTTCTGAGGCATTTTGTTATTTAGTGGTAGCTTAAAAACATATTCATGAATATTATGGGAGATAATGAGGAAAATGTCCTTCGAGCAGCTTGAATTTCGATGCGAGATGCTTACTTAAGCTTCTACAATCACCATAAAGTCTTTTTGTTTGTAGAAACAGTGACTAAAACGCATGTCACTTGAGGATTCAAATCTGGATATTGTTGCACGCTAGTTGGTTTTGCTAAAATTTGACAATGAAGAGTAAAATTTTGTGCAATCTTAGCTCGCACACACTCTGACAAAAATGTTTATTTTGGACATTCTAGCACGTTTTAACCACATTTCTTTTCTACCTAAATTCTTCTTCATTGGTGCAGCTGCCCCATGGTGGGCCAAGACCTTCGGTCTATTGGCAGATTTCAAAACAGGAGATGTTTTTATTTTACGGGGAAGGGTTGTCAGCCCTACTCCTAAAGCTCTACAGCTTTATTAAACTGGGAGCTACGGTTTAAAGTGGATTCCGAACCACTATAAACATCATGGCACTACCATATGGCAAACTACAACACTGCCACAACTTCGCCTGGACTCGAACCCGAAACTGTGGTACTGAGCGCCAGAGCGCTAGTATACCTAAATTAGACGATAAAAATTCTTTGAAATGTAAACCAGTTTTTAGAAATTATAGGTATAAAAGTAGTACATAGTTCATTTTGTGTTACTGACTGGTGGATCTGGGATAAGAAAGCAAAAGTGTAGATATTACATTGTGCGTTGCAGTCATTGCTTTAAAAAAAAAGTTAAATTCGACAAGTATAACTACATTTTTATGTGAGTGTCTTGCAACGATAAACATATTGTTTAGTATGAGGTTTTCGAATTTTACTAGTATACCATGCAAATATAGAGCAGTTATACCACAAAGTCCTTTCGCAATAACGTTTCTCCATTCCGAATCTTTTATTAATATCTGAGCTGGTAATATTTATTCTATATAATGACGACGCTTTGATCCCCTACATGCATAAGGGAAGAAAAATATGTTCTGGGTGCCTAAAGGAATCATTGCCATCTCTTAAAATCCGCTAAGAAATTTTCTATCAACTTTTTCGATGTACAAAATCGATGCATCACAGTCTTGAAAATAATGGGGAAAAACCATTTACAGAGCTGTTTCCACCCATTTCAACAAACATCCCTTTTAGCTTACTGAGACCGAGAACTTGAATGCCTTCTCCAAAATAAAAAGTTTATCTTTTCACAAAGGGACAGTTTTTGTAAAACGAGGGGAGAAAATATTTGTTCAGCACTTATGAAAGGGAAAATACATTTCAGTTTCCAGTTCTTGTGTTTACTTTGTATTTACCTTGGCAAGCTTGAACAGAAGAACTCGACGATATTTCGTAGTTCACCAAAATACCGTTAATACTTTCCCCATTTTTGAGTTTTTTTTTTTCGTATTTTGTTTGAGATAAATCTGGTTCTGTTGAAATCTTTTTCGGCTTTGTCCTCAAATATTTCACTCAAATGAAAAATACACCCTTTTAGCTACATGTAATCACTTAACAATCTATACGCATAAATCCCTTTTACAAAGCTCTTAAAATCTGTTTATTTATTATTACTTAACTTTTTTTCTTTGTTTTCTAAACATTTGTAGGTTTTTTTTTGGTATATTTTTTTTGTTCCAAATCCTAGGAAATAGGGATTACATATTCTTCAGTTTGTATAATCACCAATTATATTACACATAATTAAGAAAGAAAAATACTTATTTAAAAAGGAGTATTGCATAGAGAATCGAAATCTTATTTTGAACAAAAAGTGTAAATACAAAAACTCTGCAATATTATAATAGAATTATAATAATAAATAACTAAAAATAATTATAATAGAAAATAAATGATAATAACAGAAAATTTCTAAGTAAAAATAATTATAATAAATAATAATATAGAAATTTCAAATCAAATAATTAAAATAGAAAATGTTCGAATTCTAAGAACTACGTATTACATATTCTTCAGATTGTATAATTATCAATTAGATTATACATAATTGAGAGTTTGTCTTGTTTGTCGCTCTACTGTCCTATTTTGCACACTTTAGGCTATTTAGACCGGGACATTATTGTATTCCGAACCACTCACAAACATCCATGATCCCGTCAGGATTCGAACCTGAAGCCTGTGATACCTAAGGCCAGATTAAAACATGAACTTCAGCCGACCTATACAATAGCTGAACGCGTTACTAGTGGAGTGAATTAATTTAATTTATCATTTCCCTTTTTAAGAAGTATTAGAAATCTGCAATAATTTAATTCTTATAATTTATTATTTTACTTCACTGAAAAATATAATCCATAAACAGTCCACGATTAATATGTTAATTACTTTTTCGCTTACAACCATTTTAACTGCTGTTCAATTTCCTAGGCTTAACTCTTTTAATGTACTCAACTCATTTTTAATGGTTAATGTACCCCAAATTTTGTAATTGTTTTGTATGTGTGAGCATCTTTGTTTCACCTGTAGTTATTTTTTTTCTGTAACAACTTCTAAATTTCTTAGGCCTGAATGGCGCTTGGCACTAGGTACCACAAGTTTCGGGTTCGAGTCCAGGCGGTGCCAGGGATGTTTGTAGTGGTTCGGAATCCACTTTAAACCGTAGGTCCCGGTCTAACAGGATCGTAGAGCGTTGCGGAGGTATTGCTACTCCGCGTCAGTAGCTTATCTTCAAGCTACACTCACCTCCTGGGTAGTGCTAAGTTAATAACATCAGTGCAGCGCTTTCCTTAAGACATATAAGACAATTGTGTAAGTGTTTGTCAGCTGCATTAGAACAAAAAAAAATTAATTTCTAATTTTTTTTTATTATCTGCAGTATGGATTATATGACTAAGACAGAAAATAATAAAACTAATTTTATGTAATTTAATATTTTTTTAATTTTTGTTACATTTTTTTTTTATCTTACTCACTTTTTAGATGGCAATCTATACAGTCTTAATCTATACAATCTATACAGTCTACATAATGAAGCTTACGAGCGGCAGGGTCACATCGCCTCAAATACTGAGTGCTTGATTAGTTGAGTGTTTGAATAGTTGAGTATTTGAAAGTATAGACAAGATAGATTAAAACCATTACCATGCAATTTTTTTTATGACTTTTGAAGAGGAAAAAAAACCCATAAAACACACAGTATGTTTAGAATTATGCAGTTAGTGTTGTAGAATTGTGTTATACTTAAAATGCTTTTTATGTTCTTGTAAAGACAACTGAATCGGATGCAACATAAAAATTACCACACTACTGTGTCCAAAAAGTAAAACCAATTTTCAATTTAAAATTCTCTAGGATTATGGAATTTCAATTTTTTTTTAGTTTTTAGGTTGCTGGCACTGTCCTTGATATCAGCGTGAAGTTTGACGTTCAAAATATTCATTAGTGTTTGAGTTATGCTTGGCTTTGCGAGACGCTAAAAGTGATTCCGGCGATTTTTGAAATGTCTGAATTCATTGAGAAAAGATCTTGCATTAAATTTTGTTTGCGGAAACGTATAGAATGCTGCACAAGGCATTCGGTGAGCAAACTATATCGGAAAGAAATGTTTAGAAGTGGTATAAACCGTTCAAAGAAATCGGAGAACTCGTTGAAGACGAAGAGCCCTCTGGTTGATCATCAACCTCAACCGACGAAACTCACGTCCAAAAAATTACAGATTTGGTGCTTGCAAACCGTCGATTTACAATTAGAGACCTTGCTGATGATGTGGAATTTCAAAAGGATCGGTCAATTCCATTTTGGGCCTCAAACGTGTCAAATCTCGATTGGTACAGAAAACACTGAATGCACCAGCTCACACTGCATTGATTCTTCGTGACTTTTTCACAAAAAATGAAACCCATATCGTTCCACAATCGCCGTATTCACCTAATTTAGCATCGTTCGACTTCTGGCTATTCCCTAAACTCAAAAGACCACTCAGGGGACACCGTTTTGAGTTGATTGAAGAGATTCAACGTGAATTGCCGCGGGCTTTGAAGGCCATCCCTGCCGATGACATTTTAGCATGAATTGAGGATTGGAAAAAAAGTTGGCATAAGTGCATTATGTCCGGAGGGAATTACTTTGAAGGCGATGAAATAAATTTGGAAGAATAAATAAAGAGTTTTGAAAAAAAAAAAAAAAAATTGGTCTTACTTTTTGGGCACAGTAGAATGTGATGTTTCCTCTAAAATATGTGCATCAACATCGTCCTCCTGCATATTTTGCGTATTTTATCAAAAGTGCATTAAAGATTCAGTGGTTGATTAGAAAACTATGACGAGAAAAAGTATAAAAATAGCCCTTAAAATATTTTTTACACATCAGATGGAATCCAAATTGTTCACTAATGTTCAAATAAATGAAAAAACTTTACTATATGGTATTTTGTTACATTTATTAACTACATTTTTTTAGTCGTTAGATTGATGAAAAAAACTTTTTTTTCGAAGAAATTTCTTGAAAAGCGACATTTCTTCATGCAGAATCCTGGAATCTTATACTGGAATAGAAGAATTAGGGTGGCTAGGTAGTAATTGTTGGCTGCTGTAAAAATATAGTAACATATTAAAATAATATGCATGCACTATACAACAATCTCAAAATATTTGTTTATTTTTCCAAGGGTAAAGAAATTTTTTTCCCTTGGATAAGATCAGGATTACTATGAATCCTAGACTATGCTATGACTATTATATCTCCTAGACTACGTCGATTACTATGACTCAGAGACTATGGTCCGCCTTAACTTTTCATTGCAGCCCCACTTCATTCTATTTCCATCTTTCTTCTTTTTTTTTTTTAATTTAATTGATAAAATTTTAGAAAAATATTTTGATTTTAATGGCAAATCAAAACAGAAAACATAATCCATCTTCAGTATAATATAAAAAATGAGCATTAAAACAACTGGAAAATATTTAATTTGGTTTAAATTTTTTTTTTTAAATTTTATTTTATTGCTGACTAGAAGAGCCATATTGAGACAGAGTGGCAACGTACGCGGCTAGAATGTAGGTTTGGTTTGGTTTGTTGCTCTACGGTCATTTTTGCACACTTTGGGCTAATTAGACAGGGACCGACAGCTTAATGTAGATTCCAAACCACTCACAAACATCCATGCCTCCACCAGGATTCGAAACTGTAGCCTGTTATTATGGACAGACCGCTAGCCAATAAACATTTGAGGGAGATATAGTTAATGACAGATCATTACAGATTGCTTTCTTTTTTTACGTCAATAACTTGTGTTCTTTCGAAAATATTACGAATAGTCTTTGATAGCCAGAAAAATTGTTTGATTTGACTTGTTTTGGGGCTCTACGGTAATTTTTTGCGCACTTTAGGCTAATTAAACCTGGACCTTCTGTTTAAAGGGGATTACAAAAAAAGTGGATTCGAACCTGAAGCACTAAAGGTCAAAGAGGTAGCCAATTGACCGTCAGACCGCTGTCAGAAAGAGGAAGTATTGTGTTCCACGGGGACTTTTAGCAATAATTTATGTATCATACAGGAAAAAATCTTGAAAATTAACAAAAGGTAATAATGAAATGTGAGACATTCGTACACGGTAATAATATTATCTCGTAATAAACTAGTTATTAATGAAAAGAAAAAAAAATATTATTCTATTATTTCGTCCAAAACAATATGGCTTAAAATAAATTTTTACTTCTATATCCAATATCACACAAAGAAATTCAGCGAGCATCAATTCAATTAGGTCAGATAATTGCAATTAAACTTTTCGATTGTAAAACATTATTTTTTTCCCAGTATTTAGTTTAAGCTTCGTATTACATAAAATTATTATTATTGAAAACTGACTTATATGTAACTGATGTTTCATCGGAGAGTTTCTATGATGAAGTTGACTTCATTTATGAAATTTAAACCATTGTGTGTGGCTTTGTTGAGAATAATCTTTAATATTAGTAATATTTAAAAAATAAACAATCTTTGTATGTTTTTTTGTTAAGAATAACCTTTAAGATGAATAATATTTTAAAAATAAGCATTTATGTTGCTTTGATGAGAATAATCTTTAATATTAAAGCTTTAAAAATAAACAATCTTTGTGCGCTGCTTTGTTGAGAATAATTTTTAATACTATTATTTTAAAAGTAAACAATCTTTGTTGCTTTGTTAAGAATAATTTTTAATATTGTTATTTTAAAAATAAACAATTCTCTTGTGTTGTTTTGTTAAGAATTTTTATTAATAATATTTTAAAAATAAACAATCTTTGTGTGCTTCTTTGTTGAGAATAATTTTTAATATTAATAATATTTTAAAAATAAACAATCTTTTTGTGCTGCTTTGTTAAAAGTAATCTTTAATATAATTATTTTAAAAATAAACAATCTTTGTGTGCTGCTTTGTTAAAAATAATCTTTAATATTATTATTTTAAAACTAAACAATCTTTGTGGGTTGCTTTGTTAAGAATAATCTTTAATATTAATATTTTAAAAATAATTTAATGCAACTTTTTAAATTGTTCAATGAAATAATGCAATCTTTCTGTATTGCTTTATTGAGAATAACATTTAATATCAGTACTATTTTAAAAATAAACAATCTTTGTACGTGGCTTTGTTGAAAAAAATCTTTAATATTAATAATGTTTTAAAAATAAACAATCTTTGTGTGTTGCTTTGTTGAGAATAATCTTTAATAATAATAATATTTTAAAAATAAACAAACTTTGTATGTTGCTTTATTTATTTTTAAAATATTATTAATACTAAAGATTATTCTCAATAATCTTTGTGTGCTACTTTGTTGTTGAAAGTAATCTTTAATATTAATAATATTTTAAAAATAAACAATCTTTTGTGTTACTTTGTTGAAAATAAACTTCAATATTAATAATATTTTAAAAATAAACAATCTTTTTGTGTTACTTTGTTGAGAATAAACTTCAATATTAATAATATTTTAAAAATAAACAATCTTTTTGTGTTACTTTGTTGAGAATAAACTTCAATATTAATAATATTTTAAAAATAAACAATCTTTTGTGTTACTTTGTTGAGAATAAACTTCAATATTAATAATATTTTAAAAATAAACAATCTTTTGTGTTACTTTGTTGAGAATAAACTTCAATATTAATAATATTTTAAAAATAAACAATCTTTTTGTGTTACTTTGTTGAGAATAAACTTCAATATTAATAATATTTTAAAAATAAACAATCTTTTTGTGTTACTTTGTTGAGAATAAACTTCAATATTAATAATATTTTAAAAATAAACAATCTTTTTGTGTTACTTTGTTGAGAATAAACTTCAATATTAATAATATTTTAAAAATAAACAATCTTTGTGTGTTACTTTGTTGAGAATAAACTTCAATATTAATAATATTTTAAAAATAAACAATCTTTGTGTGTTACTTTGTTGAGAATAAACTTTAATGTTAATAATATTTTAAAAATAAAATTAATACAGAAAGAAAATCTATTTTTATAAATAAAATAAGAGTTTTGAAGTTTTTGAATTCATTAAAAATAATAGTTTTTTTTTGTATTAGACTCTCATACAAGGAAAATAAAACATTTTATGTGCGACTTGCTCACATTAAACCTCAATTAACGCTAAATTTTATTTCCATTTTAAAATATTTTACTAGATAATAGTGAAAGACTTATCAAATTCCTCTAAAACATCTTCGTAAGTTTTTGAAATTTTTGCTCTTCTCAAACAAACATGCAAGAATGCAGCTTAACTTGTCAAAAATAATCTCTAAAATATATAGATTTTTTTTCCTCCAGAATCCTATTAGAGAGGAATTTTGTAGATTTTATCAAAAAGGGATTTCAGACAATGGCAAAGAAATTGAAAAACTGCTATGGCGAAATATTTAAGTTTTTCCCAGCACATAAATCTTTTCAATCGAGAAAAGAAGCTTATCACAGTTCTAAACATCACTAGCATTCAAAATTCGTTCTTTTCCAAAATAAGTGGATGTTCCTATATGTATTTAGCACAATATTATTTTTTTATAAATAATGTAATATTAACATACGTTATAATATACATAACGTGATATTATAACAAATATTTTGAAGTCTAAAAATCAATTATTGAGAATTCCTAAATTAGAAATGTTGTTGTGAAAAGGACGGTGCTTCAAAACGAAACCATTCGTAACTGAAACGGAAGAAATGTAGTAAGTTAAACGTTATCCAGGCTGTATCTCAAGTATTCTATTGCATGTAAACCGTTTTGTGAGCTGAAATGAAGAATGAACACTCCCTAAAATGACACTTAGGTGTTCGCAGTCTTTATTCTCTGTTAAAAACGAGGATTTAATGGCCTATTGATTTATTAGGACTAATTCCTTCTTAAATATTGTAACTTTCGGTTCATCATTGGTTAAATTGGTTTCGAACAGAGCTCTTTGAATTTAAAAATCTAATACCCCATCCATCAGGCCTCTACAGGAAGATAAATTTTAATTATACAGAGCAAATATCATACTTTCAAAAATAAATATTCACATAAAAACTAAATTATTAAAATAAAATAAAGAAATAAAGATAATATAATAAATAAAAAAGTATAAAAAATAAATAAATAAATAAAATAAATAATTAATATAAAATTTCAAAAAAATTCTTATTCAAAATATGGATTGACCCCCAATATATATATATATATATATATATGATGTAAATATGGGGCCTAATCACAGAGTGGCTAGCGCTCAGGCGCCTCTCTTCAACAGGTTTCGGGTTCGAGTGCCAGTGGTGCCATGGATGTTTGTAGAGGTCCGGAATCTACTTTAAACTGTAGGTCCCAGTTTAATACATTAGCATGCGTAGAGCATAGGCAGAGTATACATGGGGTAGAGTTACTCGCGTCCGTAGCATATCTTCAAGCTACACGTGCCCCCTGGGTAATGCTATATGAGTAACAGCTGTGCAGCCGTTGCTCATGGCATAGAGATTAACTAACACTGCATTGCCAGATGCATTAGAATAACATATAATGTAAATATATATATATATATATATATACACTCAAAAGCCAAAACATTATGACCACATGTCAATAACGAGTCGGCCCACCTTTGGCGCGCAACACAGCTTCAACCCGCCTTGGCATGGATGCCACAAGTCCTTGGTAGATGGCCGGAGACAGATTGAACCAGATGTTTAAGCAACAGTCACGCAAATCCGAAATATTGCAAATTGGTGGTCTTTGAACTCTGAGCTGCCGTCCCAGGACATCCCAAATGTGTTCTATCGGATTGATATCCGGTGAGTTAGGCGGCCAGGACATTAACTGGAATTCAGCATCATGTTCCTGGAACCACTCCAACACAATTTTAGCCTTCTGACAAGGGGCGTTGTCCTGTTGGAACATTTCATTTCCAGCTGGAAAAACATAGGCCATGTGAGGGTGCAACTGGTCCGCAATGATGTTCAGATATCCTGTAACATTCATGGTCTGCTCTACCACAACCACGGGTCCCAGAGACGCCCAAGAGAACGTCCCCCAAAGCATAATACCGCCACCACCGGCCTGTGTATGACCTACTGTACATTGAGGGAGCAACTGTTCGCCTGGAAGACGGCGTATCCTGACACGGCCATCGTCGTAATGAATTGCAAACCGTGATTCATCTGACCAGGCAACTCTCTCCCACTGATCCATGGCCCAGTCACGATGTTACCAGGCCCAGCGCAGGCGCAGTTGGCGATGACGCTTGGTCAGCAAAGGCACCCGTGTGGGACGTTTGCTGAGTAGCCCCATATCCAACAGTGTCCGCTGAACAGTGCGCTCCGATACTATTCTACTTGGCCCTGCATTGTATTGGGCTGTCAGCTGAGCCACTGTCTGGCTCCGGTTTTGCTTCACCATGCGATACAGTCTCCGACGACCTTTTTCTTTGATAGCGTGTGGACGTCCAACACCAAGTCGTCTACTGCTGATTTCACCGTCATTCATCCACTTTGCATAAGTACTAACAACTGTAGATCGCGAACAACCCACGAGTCGTGCAGTTTCGGAAATACTGGTTCCGAGTCTTCGAGCCATTACAATCTGCCCTCTATCAAAGTCGCTTAGATCCGCTGCCTTTCCCATCACACACAGAAGTAAGGGAAATAATGATTCTTCAGACTCTCCAACAGCAGTTAAATACCACTTCCACCTGATCACGTGCCTTCCACGTCATCCAGGTGAGTTCATTGCAAAATATAGGGGTGGTCATAATGTTTTGGCTCTTGAGTGTATATGTATATATGGTGTGTGTGTGAGTTTTTATAGTATATATATTTGTAACTAACTCCCTGGCACTACAGTCCATGATAGGCCACGCAGACAGGATATGTTTTCTTTTTACAAGGTAGGTTTGTTAATCCTACGCCCAACAATCATATTAGGCCGGGACCTACTGTTTAAAGTGGATTCCTAACCACAATAAGCATCCATGGCATCGCCGGGACTTATTAAGTGTTGATAGTTGTTTTCAAGTTAGATAATTTAATAATGTTCATCAGATGTGATCGCATAGATAAACTGCTTCAATTAATGTCGATAACACTTCAACTAGTTTTTACTTCAATTTTACAAAATGACTAAAAAATCGAAAAATTTTCGTTTACGATTTTCATTAAGAAGAATTAAATAATGAATTAATAAATTTGATTTTTTGATCGACCTGCATTAAAATTTCTATAATAGAAGAAAAAAATGATGTGTTGTTTAAGAATAACCAGAAATTTAATCTGAGGTCGTTCAAAGCAAGAAATATTTAGCAAATTCAGCGTTATCCTGAATCATCACATGATGCCTGCTCAACCATAATTATTAATGGACACCCTTTTTTTCGGCAGTGAGGTGTTTGCAATCTCTTCTCATCATTCTCCCAGTGTAACAGCTATTTGATATTTATGATATCATTTCTTTTGGAAAAACCCTACAAATAAAACTTAATTTATTATTATATAACTTCATTTATTGTTTTTGCTATTTTTTATTACTTCTTAATTATTTTTACGTGAAAATGGACTAATTATTATTATGTTATGTCAAAAATTATGTTATTCAAAATTATTTTAGATTGCCAGTTTCTATAGTAAAAATCATATAATCTCTTATTACGTAAAAATACTTAATTTGTCGCATATTAATAAGCTTAATTTTTCCGTAAACATTCAGTAATTAATTTTACCTTATAATTGCTAGATATTTACAAAAAAAACCGAAGATTTTACAGAAACACTTTCTTAATTCCATATTAAAAATGTTGTTAAAATCTATTAACATATTTTTATAAGAAAAAAATCTACCAATTTTGTCATTTAATTTACAAAATGCACGAAATTAATCTCTTTATATGTAAATCAAGAGCATTGTTTACGTGCATGTGCTTCATAAAACTTTAAATTGCAATACTTAAAAGTTCAGTTTTTTCTTCGTGATATCCATTGTTACATAAGTATAACAATGTTAATTGCTTGATAAAAATCAGTGTACCTTTTTTCTATGCATATGTTTTTGAATTTAAATGATATGAAACAGATTATGTTAAAAACAAACTGAATGAAAGAATGAATTGAATTTTGACAAAATTGAAAAAAAAAGTGATAAAATAAGATCTTAAATTGATGATAAAAGTGTTATTTATTTAAATACAGGGTGATTATATTAAGGTCCCACATTCAAAAAGCTGTAAAACAAACAACTCGCCACAATGAGTTCAAATGTGAACTGAAGATACTTGAAGAAGGGGAAACGGTATGGCATCAAAAATTCTAAAGTGTATTAATAGATCGCCCTGTAAGCAGCATAAAGAAAGTAAATTCGGGTGCCAGTGATATTTTGAAACGAAATGAAAACATATGTGGCATGAGTCACACATTAAACCAACTGCAGTGTTCAATGTGCTTGGTTGTTTCGGTTTTTCGACGGAAAAATGACTTTTTTGATGTCATACCGTTTCTCCTTTCTTCAAGTATTTGCAGTTCAAGTTTGAAGTCATTGCGTATACTATAAATTATATTATAAATATTTATAACCAATTATACTATAAATATTATAAACCAAGTATACTATAAATATTTATACGTTATAAATAAATATTTCATTATATTTATGCTTTACTTAATTATATTTAAACTTTACTGTAAATATTTTACTTCCTTACTTTTATATAAATACTATATTTACTTTACTTTAGAAGTAATATGTAAACGAATACGGGGAGAAAAAATTATATTTCTATTTTAGATTTATTATTTCGAAGAATTTTTTTCTTCTATTTTTTTTCTTTTTTAATTTTAAAATAATCGTATTAAATATCATAAACTGAATCTTTTTCAATTTCTAATTCAATTTTAATTTTGGAAATTTAATATCTTTTATTTAAAAAAAAAATCGACCTACGTATTTGGTGGTGAACAACTTAGACGAAAATAACTTTATTGTCTCTATTACTCGTATATGTCTGATTTCCTTTCTCTCTTTTTTTTCTTCTTTTTAATACGCTTTTATTAGCTTCACCTGTATGTTTGTATGTTTGTATGTATGTATGTAACTGACTTTTTCCCCTAGAGATCTGTTTCTCCTCATATACACTATTTAAGCTGCAAAGAAACATTTACAGGCATCTTTCAGAAAAAAAACTGTTGTTTCACCTGAATGTTTGTTTGTCTGTTAAATTAAAAAGTAAAAAAATAAATTAATAGTTTAAAAAAGCCAAAAAACACGCTTTTAGAGTTTAAAAAAACTAAAAAAATCACGCTTTTAGAGTTAATCAAACTAAAAAGTAAAAAATTAATTAATAGTTTAAAAAAACTAAAAAAACACGCTTTTAGAGTTAAACTGAAAAGTAAAAAATAAATTAATAGTTTAAAAAAACTAAAAAACACGCTTTTAGAGTGAATCAAATTAAAAAGTAAAAAATAATTGTTAACTTAAGAATAAAATGACTGACGAACAAATGAATGTCACTGTTCTAAAAGCGTGGGGTGCTTTGTATGACATTTTTAAACTAACTCTGCATTTCGGAAAGAAACTAGTGAAATATTATAACGATTGATATCGAGCACCCCACGCTTTTAGAACAGGGACATTCATTTGTTCGTCAGTCATTTTATTCTTAAGTTAACAATTATTTTTTACTTTTTAATTTGATTCACTCTAAAAGCGTGTTTTTTAGTTTTTTTAAACTATTAATTTCTTTCTTTCTTTCTTTTCTTTTTTTTTTCTCTCAAAATTGCATATTAGATTTTTGCGATCTTTTGAAAACATTTAAATGAAATTAAAATAACCCGCATACAATTGTCTCATTACTAAAGGAATTTATTTTAATACAAATATCAGTAACAAATTTGAGCTATAAATAGTCAGATAATTGATAACCTTTAAACAAAGAATTGCGTTTTTAATGGAAATTCCGTTATATTAAATAGAAATTTTCCATTTAAATTGAATTTTCTTAGGTAAGCAGAAATGTATATTCCATTTTTATCTATTTTTTTTCTACAGAATCTTCTAATATGGAATACGTCTATTGATATTATTTTTTAGGAAAGAATGATACCTATTTTTTAGTTGCTGTACGTCAGTGGGCTTCATGTTCATTTATTTATACCATGCCAACATTATTTATATCATGCCAACCAATAGGCGAGGGAAGACATTACCTTCCAAGAAGACTTTTAGGGGTAACTTTCTTGGATATATCTTTAAAGTTTAATGCTTGCTTTTACCTAGTGTTCAATAAATTAAATACTTCAATTTGGTAAGAAAGTGTTTGATTTTCTTTGTGAAAATTTACATTTGAAAATTTGACCGAAAGAAGGACCTGATGGCTGAGTGATTAGTGCTTTGGTGCTTGGTGCCACAGTTTTCGGGTTCGAGTCCCGGCGGTGACATGTAGGAGTTCGTAATCAACTTTAAGCCGTAGATCCAGGTCTAACAGGACTGTAGAACGTTGGACGTAGAGCTGACAACCCTACACCGTAAAAAGTCAGCGTCAGGGAGCCAAGTCAGACACCAACCTACAAGTGCTCCTTCACAACAGAAGCTTCCCCTTTAACTCCTTCTAGGCAAACACACGGGCTGTTGGACTTGATCTAGATGTTGCTGTCTACCAAGTGGGAAAAGAAACAACAACAAATTTATATTTTTTAAAATAAATATAAAGGAAATTGGTTAAAAAACCCACAAGATTAAATTCTATTAAAATTCTTTACTTTTCTATTGGATTTTTTTATGAGCATACTTCTTAGCAAAATTTTAAAGGATGAATAAATTCGTTTTTTATCATGATATTTTTTAAAGAAACAGTTTAACTCTTTTTGCTAAAAGGCGATTACAGGGGAAAAATCGTTGTGTTTCGGCGAATCAGCTGCTTGAACTTTTGTCACATGTCCTATATCAAGAACTTTATGCCTATGCTGAATAGATATACAGCGCAAAATCTTTTAACGAAGCAATTTTTGATGGCCGAAAAAAATCTTTTGTACTGTAGCAATGGTCATAATTCAATTATTTTGGTGTATGTTGAAAGCTTACTCTAAGTAAACTGCTGTAATTCCTCACGATAGATTTTAGGTTACTACAATTTTTTGTCCAACATCATTACAGACGACAGAAATTGACAACTTGCTTTCTCCGGGTACTAAAGTGTGATCAATTTTCTCCATGCCCATAAGATTGATGACTGTTTTTGCAGGAAACGAATTTGGATAATCATCATCTTCCAAATCTTTTTCGTCCAATTCCATCTTTTCCTCTTCAAAAGAACCTTCGGCCAAATCGCAAACTAGGGGCCGCTGGGATTTGGTGACACTTTTGTGGCGCCATGTGAGTTATAAGTCGCCAAATGTGATAACCCGGGTTTCTTGTATTGTTTGCAATTCGCTTCATTTACAGTTGCAACCCTTTACTTGGCGGACTTTGGTGAACAAAATTTTTGACGCCAAATCCCAACGGCCCCTTTTCTGCGATTTTACCGAACTGTCTTAACAACAGTCTCTCTCTTCAAATAACAGACTCAAATGCTTCAGTTTGAAAAATTTCAAGCCATTACAGATCAGTTGATACGCCTTGTGATTGATATAGAGCCATTTTGGATGCGTTGGAAGACACCCAAACAAGCGTTCAAGATTGATTAAACTGTACATGAAATCACTTTCAAAACTTAAAAGCTTTTTCCATTTCACGTAAATTGAAAATGAGTTGATAATATTATTGAGAGGTTGTGAGATTAGAGGTAAGTTGTGAGAGGTAAATTTATAGGCATGTTGACGATGGTCCCTTTGATTCCCCTTACTGTCAAAACTACATTATGTTTTGCTAGAATGGTAGACGCAAGGATACTAGACATTCTTCTAAATTGCTAATTTTTATATGGTCAAGTTGTTTCAGAATTTTAACGCCATGAAAAAGTAGCCATTTGTGGTAGTCTTTCCATCATTATATGGTTCATACAATTTGAACCAAATTGGCCTTCATCCATATAGGAAGGGAGAGAGATTTGCTGAATAATAAATCAATATAAGCCTTTTCCTTGAAGTCTACCATATGATTAAAGATACGGATAGTTAGAACCATATTCAATCTTTCAACGAAGATATTTAGCTAAAATTCACATAAAGTAATTTTTAATATTTTTTTTTCTTCTCATGCAGCTGGCAAATAGACCATGATCTTTCGCCATAAGGGCTGCGCCGATGTTACTCACTTTGCATTACCCAGGGGGCGCTTGTAACTTGATGGTAAGCCACGGACGCGGAGTAACAATGCCCCCGCAGAGCTCTACGATCCTATTAGGACTGGGACCTACGGCTTAAAGTGGATTCCGAACCACTACAATACCCATGGGCAAAGTCGGGATTTGAACCCGATACCTGTGGTACCGAACGCCAGAGCGCTAGCCATTCGGCCGTCAGGCCTCCGTAACTTTTAATATAAAAAGAAACATAAATCACGAATAATAAAAGCTTTTTTTTTTTTTACTTTTTAATTGTAAATGTGTTTTCACGAATCTAGTCCCTGAGCAAACTTGTGTGAAGCTAAAAGAAATTGTTTTGCTTAAAAAGTCTGCGATCGGATGGACAATTAGACATTTCAAATCTGGCTGTAAGACCAAATAAAATTTTAAGACGTCTGTTCATTAATTCTTTTCAAAGAAATTAATGAGATGAAATCCTTAATGATGGGGATTACGTCATAATAATTACATGGCGACATTGGCCTTTATTCTTTATTTTTGATGTCGACATCATTATGATATTTGCCGTTATTTTGCATTAAATCTTTATTTAACTTCTTAATTAATGCATTAATTGTTATATTATTATCTTCTGTTATAATGAGGCTAACAATAGACATTGAAATCAAAAAATAGTTATTTATTTTATTATTTTATTATACTTATTTATTATTATTAATTAAAAATAATATTTCGATCTTTATTTAATTGTGAAGTCAGCTTTTTGTGTTTCATTTACTTATTTCTTTAACATCATTAAAATGCTGCTTGCGCCTTAGTTTTATTTTTATTTAACTTTTCCTTTGAATTATCTGTAATTATCTATTATGCAAACAGCTTCTAACATGGAAAAAAATCAAATCATATTTATAGCAATTTTTTGGGTTGTTATTTTTTTATTTTATTTTATTTTTTTTGCTTTTTGACTAATTTTTCGTTCAAATGTCGTTCAATTCTCAGGTTTCTAAAGATATTTCTAATGCACTTATTTAAAATGTCATGCTAGAAATTGTTAGCATAATGATTATCGATAAAAACTTAAAATTTGAATTAAAAGTCGAAATTGGGGCTCATGAAATACTTTAACTGTGTTAAAGAAAAATGTAAGTTAAACAAAAAGCTGATCTTAACACTAAAATCAGTTATGGAAATGTAATTATAATACATTGTAAAGTCTCGGCCTATACTAGACCTATAACAGCTACAAGAAGAAAGCTACTTTCAGGTTCATGGGAACACTTTACATTTTATTTACAAACATTAAATGTATATATACAGAATTCTGTTTACAAAAGGAGGATATATTCTGTTTACAAAAGGAGATTTTATTAAGGATATAAATTAGATACACAAGTGAAGTTCAATTTAAATTCGGAGATTTTCTCTCTTCTTCACCAAAAATCTCCCTTTAAGACAATCCGTCAAGGGGGGAGGGTAAGCATCCGTCACTTCTCATTGGAGTAGACATTTCTCAGCTCGTGGTCTATCACCAATCACGATGGCACAACTCATAGTATATCATATTGAATCTATAGTTGTTTCGACCAAACATTTACGAATTTCCTCATTATACATGATACCGAATATCTGTTATCAAATTTGAGTGATAGGTTGTTCTCATTAGTTCAAAACATTAATTGCATGTATTATAACTACCCACAATACTGCTTGTCTGCTGTCAAATTTGAGTGATGGGTTTATTATATATTAAATAACATAAATTTCTCTCTCCTGGAAATGAAATGCAAAAACTCTGCTCGTGAGAAAAAATACATAGGAAAATATTAGCTTATATCGATTTAAAAATAAATATACTAAAAAGTTGGAGATTCAAGTTCACTGTCACCTTAAAATATTTTTTTTAAAAAAGAGAGATAAATTGTATTTTTACTTGAATATGAAGCGCATTATTGATATAAATGAAAAAATTTTTTAAATCAAATGGAACATTCGTGACAATTTTCGATGATTTTTTGCATACATCATAAATAGGTCAATTGATTGAAACTGCAACATGAAAAGTAAGATTCTATTCAGTAGTATTCTTTCAATACTATGTTATTCAAAACTTTTCAGACTTATTTTAAAAGTTTTTCTTTCCTAAATCATGTTTAGAATATCTATTCTTCTTCATTGGCGCAACAGCCCCATGGTAGGCATAGACCATCTGCTCGGCGGCAGTTTTTGAGACAGGAGATGTTTTATTTTTATAGGATAGGTTTGCCAGCTCTACGATCATATTAGACCGAGATATACTGTTTAAAGTCGATTCCGAACAACTACAGACAGCCATTGTACAACCGGGACTCGAACCCGAAATTTGCAGAACAGAGCGCCAAAGCGCTAGTCACTCGACTATCAGTAGGCGGATGGCCTTGGCTAACCATGCGGCTGTTGTGGTTAAGAAGAAGAATATCTATATCTCATAATATCCCATATCTCTTAGTGCAAATAATATAACAATCCCACCTATCCGCTGGCGGCATTGCTGTAGAAACGAGAAGATTCGATGGCGATTGTGACTATATGTATAGAAAACCTATTGCATTGAGAGTTTGCCTGGTGAGAGTTTTCTGGGTTTACGATACGTAAATGCGGGGCATTTACCCCTAAATGTCCATGCTGAAAGCACTATCCTTCTCTTATAACCTGTTGATGGGCTGTTAGTGGAAAACAAGTGGTACAGGAGGTTCACCGATATTACATACACAAAGTGCAGTTAGCGTTCAAAAGGGCTGAGTTCAAATCCGCTGGAGGCGTAGCTGTTAGTCTCTGCTATTGCGATTATGACAATGTGTTTAAAGCGTCTCGATTGATTGTCAGACTTCATGGGGGGAATTTCCGGGTTTTCTTCCCATGCAATACTCAAATGTGGGGATTTACCTCTAACCCCCATCCCCTCAACATACGTCGGTGGGAACTTGAATTTAATCGATACAACTGTCGGTTTTCGTTGTTCTTACAACGAAGGCGTTTAAATAAATCCAAAAAAATTCCCTAAATATTTTTAAATAATATAATATATATTTAATAAATATTTTTTTATTCTTAAACATTTGAAGGTTTTTTCTTATTTGGTTTTGATTTGTCGCTCTACGGTTATTTTGTGCTCACTTTAGGCTGATTAGACCGGGACCTACAATTTAACGTGGATTCCGGACCAATAACAAACTAACATGCCATCGCCAGGTTTCGAACTTGAAGCACCAAAGGCCAAAGCGCCAGCCAAATGCCCATCAGGCCGCTATACATCATTTAGAAAGAAAAATACTTATGTAAAAATTATATTGTACAGCGAATCGAAGTCCTGTTTTCCACAAAAAGTGTATACAAGTACATAACTCTGTAACATTTTAATAACTAAAAGACATTTGAACAATTAATTTTAACATAAAAAATATTCCATTCAATGAATTTATGTAACGTCAATGAAAGAGAAAGCTAGAATCTCCCTTTTTTTTGTTTAAATTAAAAAAATGAAATAAAATGGAAGCGAGATCTGAAAGCAATTAAAATTTATCGACTCCTCATCTTCCGAAATTACCGCATTAGCGAAGCAAATTCATCACTAATTGAAATGACGGATCTGTTCGCTTCATTATTCTCAGAAGCGGGGTTCAATTTAAGCGTTGTTTATTAGATTTTCGATCCCGGTTGAAATCTGCCTTCGCACCCCCCTCCCCCCTCGCCTTCCGTTCTTCCACCCCACGCATTTATTCCACTTGGTCAATCAAACGGCTCTCTTAAAGAGGCACAATTCTAAATTGACGTCAAAAGCGCGCGCAACGGTCCCGCCCACATCTATGTTTATTCTAAAGGAGCGTGACTGCTTACAACATCATTTCCCTCAGAGTCACATTGTCGAACAGTCGTTCCTCCAGTCGCTCTCTCTCTTCACTTCGTCGCAGCTTTTCGCCAGCCATGCGCGCTTTACCAGCCCTGTTGATGGTTTTGATCCTGACCGCCAAAGTCCGGGCAAGACCGCATCACCACGATTCTGATGGTCCAGGCTATTTCCATCCATGGGCCATGGGTAAGTATTGTTTTGTTTATTTGATCTTTGAAATTAAGTTTATCGAAATTTAAGTTGGTTAAAGTAATCAGTTAAAAAAAAAATCAGTGATATAAACAATAATCAGCCATTCTTATAAACATAGAATATCTCTTAATTTGACACTAGAAAGAAAATCGTTGTTGTTATTATTATTTTGTAAATATCTACCATTGCCATATGTATATTAAATGAAATACTAAATTCAAATTTGAAAATTAAGAAAATATTTTGAAAAATAAGAAAATTAAGTTTATACAAAGTATAATAATAATAATAATAATAAAGCAAGAATGATGGAAGAAGTTATAGTTTCCGTTATTTTTTCTTTCTATAGTGCTTTTCGAAGTACGTCTAACAGAAGAAAACACAATAGTAGATAATTTTTATTATTATTATTTTGTAAATATCTACTATTATTATATATGGACAATATAATATATTTCTAAGAGAATTTTTGGTTCATATCTAAGAAATTCAAGAGATTCATAGGTTAAATAAATTAAAAAACAATAGAAATTTGTTTAAGTTTATATAAAGTTATAATAATAATAATAATAATAATAATAATAATAATAATAAAGCAAGAATGAAGGAAGAAGTTATAATTTTCGTCATTTTTATCTGTCTATAGAGCTTTTTGAAGTACGTCTAAGAGTATGAAATACTTCTAAGAGTATTTTTGGTTCTTATCCAAAAAATTCCACAGATTCATAGATTAAATAAAATGAAAAAAATTTAAATTTTGTTTAAGTTTATATAAAGTTATAATAATAATAATAATAATAAAGCAAGAATGATGGACGAAGTTGTAGTTTTCGTAATTTTTTTCTTTCTATAGTGCTTTTCGAAGTACGTATAATTAAAAAAGAAAATAATAGAAATTATTATCATTATTATTAGTTTGTAAATATCTGCCATTATCATACATGTACTAAATGAAATACTTCTCTAAGAAAATTTTTGGTTCCTATTCGAGAAATTTAAGAGATTCATAAATTAAATAAAATGAGTAAAATACAAATTTGTTTAAATTATATAAATGTGTAATAATAATAATTTAAGAATGACGGAAGAAGTTTGTAGTTTTAGTTATTTTTTCTTTCTATGGTGCTTTTCCAAGTATACGTCAAATGGAAACCAACAGAATAATAGATAGTTATTACTATTATTATTATTTTGTAAATATTTAACATTATTATATGTGTACTAAATGAAATATTTCTAAGAGAATTTTCAGTTTTTATCCGTGAAATTCAACACTCGGTAGAGATTCACAGATTTAACAAAATAATAAATATACAAATTTATAAAGGTATTACATTAATAATAATAATAATAATAATAAAGCAAGAAGGACGGAAGAAGTTATAATTTCGTTATTTTTTTTTCTATAATGCTTTTCGAAGTACGTCTAATAGCAAAGACCGCAATAGTAGATCGTTATTATTATTATTGTTATTATTATTATTATTATCATGTAAATATCTAACATTGTCATATGTGTACTAAACGAAATACGTCTAAGAGAAATTTTAGTTCTTATCCAATAAATTCAAGTGATTCATAGCATAAATAAAATGAATATAAAGGTATAATAATAATAATAACAATGAAGCAAGAAGTTATAATTTTCGTTATTTTTTCTTTCTATAGTGCTTTTCGAAATACGTCTAATTAGAAAAAAACATAACAGTAATTATTATCATTATTATTAGTTTGTAAATATCTGCTATTACCATACGCCAACTAAGTGAAATATTTCTAAGAGATTTTTTGGCTCTTTTCTAAGAAATTCAAGAGATTCATAGATTAAATAAAATGAGTAAAATACAAATTTGTTTAGGTTTATATAAAGGTATAATAATAATAATAATAATAATAATAATAAGGCTAGAATGACGGAGGTAATTATTATCATTATTAATATCTGCTATTACCATACCTGTACTAAATTAAATATTTGTAAGAAAATTTTTAGTTCTTATCCAAGAAATTCAACCCTCAGAATAGATTCCCAGATTAAATAAAATGAAAAAAAAAAAAAAAAAAAAAAATCAAATCCTTTTAAGTTTATATAAGGTATAATAATAAAAAAACAAGAATGACGGAAGAAGTTATAATTTTCGCTATATTTTTTCTTTCTATAGTGCTTTTTGAAGTATGTTTAATAGAAAGTAATACAATAGTAGATATATGAGTATATAAATATTTTTAAAATGTTATAGAAAGGAGAAGCAATATTTTTATGAAAAGTGATAGTTTTTGTTGGTTGAGAGTTATTAAGCCTATTAAAATTTTAAAAAAATTATTCTTTTGCACAATGCGCAATGCAATGCAGTATTCATGTATAAAAATATGAATGGTAGAGATTACAGCAAATCCGTATTAAATAATGCATATAAAAGTTTATGGATTTTTAAACAATCCACAAAAAGTAGCATAGAAAAAAGTTAAAAAACATTAACTGTAGTTATTTTAAATACAGGATGATTATAATGAAAGTCCCACTAACAAAATGCTGTAAAAAAAGAGCCATTCATCACAATGAGTTCAAATTTGAACTGAAGATACTTGAAGAAGGGGAAACAGTATGACATCAAAAAAAAATTCCAAAAAAAAAAGTTCCACCGACTTTTCCCATCCAATTTGGTATTACCTTACCGTGGTGGATGGGTTTGCCACTAACAGTGTCACAACTGTTGAATGACTTGGAAGTCATTTTTTCCGCCAAAAACAGAAACAATCCAGCACATTGAACACTACAGTTGGTTTAATGGGCAATTCATGACCTATACGTTGTAATTTCGATTCAAAATTGTACTGGCATACGAATTCACTTTCTTTATGCCGCTTATAGCGCCATCTATTAAAACATTTTGGAACTCTTTTTGATACCGTACCGTTACCTCTTTTTTCAAGTATCTTCAGTTCAAATTTGAACTTATTGTGACGAGTGGTTCTTTTTTTTTTTTACAGCACTTAGAATGGGGACTTTATAATTATAATCAACCTGTATAAAAATCGGAATACTAATTTATTTTTTTTGTAAACCAATGGTTGCTGTTAAAAAAAAAAAAATTCCAAATAAGTTAATGAATTTTTCTACGGTTATTTTTTTAACATGAAATTCAACCTTTTGGATTAAATATTTTAAAAGAAAAAAAAGTTTATTTACTAATAATAGTTTTAAGGTTGAAGATCTAAATAAGATAACTAAATGCTTCAGAATATTATTCATTAAAATTATTTAAAAATATATTTATGAAATATTATTTTAAATATTGTGGAGGTTTATTTTTAACTTTTTATAAATTAGCATATAACGTAAACCTTTATTTTTTTTTTTGGGGGGGGAGAATTTAAGTCTGATCCTAAAATAACATATTAATACAATGATCCTTAAATAATGATATTTAATCCTTAATAATATGATCCTTAAATAGCATATTAATTAGTACAAACATCCATGCCGTCGCCGGGACTGGACATAACCTGTGGCACTGACCGTCAGAGAGCTAGGCACTCGAACATTAGGCCCCACTTCGATACATAGGTTGCAGTAATTCAAATTTGAACTATGCAACTATTTTCAAATGCGCGTTTCCCAAGGATGGTCTGCTGTATTGCATTTACATTGTGCCATTGCAAATTAGAACGAGCATTTCCAAGAGGGACGTACGAGGGATTATTCCTCTCCTCCTCGAGACCATCGAAAATACTATTTGGCTTGAAAATATACCGTGTCTATCTCTGGCACAAAGACAGAAGCGTTTTCGCTTCTAATGCACTAATCAGGTTTCGAACCGAGATGTTGCAGTTCAAAAAGGCAACTCGCTATGCACTGGACTTCTCCCCCTCCTTCCCCCTCCCTGATAGCCAATTGGCTAGCGTTCTGGCCGTTGGTATCATAAGCTTCAGGATCGAATCCTGGCGGTGGCATGGATGTTTGTTTGTTAGTGGTTTGGAATCCACGTTAAACTCTAGATGCCGGTCTAATTAGCCCACAGTGTGCAAAAAATGACTGTAGAGCGACAAACCAAACTTCTTACCCGAGAAGTTTAAAAACAGAAATTTAATGTAATGCAATGAATTTAAATTAGAATATTTAGCTTTGTATAAAATTGTATTGTATCATTTTACAAGGCCTTTCATCTAAACCTGAAAGCTCTTCATTTGATTTTAAACATATTATTTTTTAATTTAGAAAACGAGATTTATGATGTTTGAATATAGTTTCGTTTTCTACATATGAATGAAGCTTAAATCTAATTATTTCAGCAAGAGTATTTCAGTTTGGAATTCTCTTAATTTTTTTAAAGGATTATATTAAAAAAGTTGAAATTCTAGAAGGGATTTTTAAAATCATTTGTTTCCAAATCTAATTATAAAATGTCGAGAATGTTTTAATTTTTAATTTTGATTAATGCATTATTTTTTTTAATTTTTATGTTCTATGGTTATAGACAACTAATCAATAATATATTTAACTTATGAAGTTCTTTTTTTGACGTTTAATATAAATTAACATAAACATAGTTAACATTTTCAATTCAACTAAAAAATTAACATATTTAATATTAACATTTACATTTAGCATTAACATTTACGTTGAGCATTAACATTACCATTAATTTAACATTTACATTTACATTAACAATAGCATTTAACATTCATTAAATTCAATAAAAAAAATTTTAAATTCAGACTAAATATTCTATAATTTAAATATAAACATTTTGTTTCTATCATTAAGTTTTACCTTTTGAAAGAAAAGTTCTAATAAATGAAACATCATTATTTTTGAATAATTTCCTTAAAATATTCCTTTAATGAGAAAAATTTAAGAACATTATTATCATTGAACATCAAACTCATTAAAAAACATAATGAGTTTTTGTAAAATAATGAGATTTAAAAATCATAAATCTTAAGCGTTCTTAAGTTTATTTTTAAATAACAGTTTTTTCAGAATTACTTTTGTGGTACAATTTAAAAACAAATAAATAAAAATAATAATAAATACATTCATAAAATTATATACTCATTGTTAAACCGAACATTTTAAAAGAATAAAAATTCATTTAATTGAGAGGAAACGAAAACAACGTAGTATTTCTTGGAAAATAAATGTACAAATTTTCGAGAACCATTCGAACTTTTATAAATGAACTTAATTTACTACTCATTAATTAAAAACAACCGAATACGCTTTTTTAAATTTCACATCATTAAGTTTGATAATTTTTTTTTAATATTTTAGTCAAATAAAAAAAACATTTTTTATATGCAATGGCATGAAATGATTTAATGGTCACAAATTTCAAAAGCATTAGATTTAACTGAGGATTGATTACCTAACTTCAATTTTTCCTTTCCCTGTAAGGATGTTTTTCCTGCAATCACTTCTATAGTAAATTACCGAAATTCTGCTTCACTTTGTGACGTAAGAAAGGAAGTATCAGTTTCATTCATTTATGGTTATCGAAAGTTAGGAAATACCTCACTGAATCATGAAGAAAATCTTTATTTTTTTCATCATCCTACTATTTTATTAAAAACTAGGTATATTTAAGTAGCATATATCATTAAATTTAAGTAGAGATATTAATGTAATATAATCATATACGAACTAAGGAATTCATTTATGAACTAAGGAAATTTATTTGAAATGAAAAAAATATTTATTAGAAATGTTTTTTAAAAAATGTTTTTATAATGATTATTAAATAAAAACTTGCAAAGGTAAAATTGTTACAATTAATTTTTATCTTTGCTGTTAATTTTTAGTAACTATTATGCCGAAAACAGTTTTTATCGTTTTGTGTATTCTTTTATTTATTAAATTTATTTTCCAACGTCTTTTTAATAAACTACCGGACTTCAATTCTGTGAAATTTTGCTCCACTCTGTGACTTAAGTAAGGACGACTCAGTTTCACTCATTTCATTATGATTATCGAAAGTTAGGAAACACTTTACCGAATCATGATGAAATTCTTTATTTTTTTATTTTACTATTTTGTTAACAACTAGACTTATTTAATTAGTATAAGTAAATAAATTTAAGTGACTACATTAATGTAATATAATCATAGACGCAGTATCATATTTAACTTTGAAAATGCAATTATTTAAGAGGGAATTCGCTAAAACTATATTACAATGATGATGCAATTAAGGAACGACAAGAATATTAAATCATAAAATAAAAGTGGTCTGCTGGCGTGCTACACACCCACATACATATATATTTAACAAAGAAATGTTTTCAGATTGATTGTTAACAAAGGTCAAGCTGTAACAGTGTTTTATCTTTGCTACTAGTTTTTATTAACGATTATTCTGAGAATATTTATTTCGTTTTGTGTATTGTTTTAATTATTAAATGTATTTTTCAAATTCTTTTCTTCTTTGTAAACATTAGAAATCGGTATTTTTAATATAAAATAATATATATTTTTATTTTTAATACTTTTTTTAGTTTGAAAAAGTTATGATGGGAATGAATATAATTAACTGAAAATAAATAATGAAAGCAATAATTAGAGAAGATAATAAATAATGAAAGCAATAAATAAAGAAGACGATAAATAATGAAAGCAATAATTAAAGAAAACGATAAATAATGAAAGCATTAATTAACGAAGACAATAAATAATGAAAGCCATCATTAAAGAAAACCATAAATAATGAAAAAATTAAAGAAAACCATAAATAATGAAAAAATTAAAGAAAACAATAAATAATGAAAACAATACTTAAAGAAGACAGTAAATAATGAAAGCAATAATTAAAGAAAATAATAATGAAAGCAATACTTAAAGAAGACAATAAATAATGAAAGCAATAATTAACGAAAATAATAATGAAAGCAATACTTAAAGAAGACAATAAATAATGAAAGCAAAAATTAAAGAAGACAATAATTAATGAAAGCAATAATTAAAGACAATTTTTTAAAATATATCAGGGCTGTTCTTGTATAAGAAAAAAAACGGTCGTTCAATTACATTTATGAATTAAGGGGATTTATTTGAAATGAAAAAAAAAATATTTGATAAAAAATGTTTTTAAAATGATTATTAATAAAAATTCGCAAAGGTAAAAACTGTAACAATTTAGTTTTATATTTGCTGCTAATGATTATTTCGAAAACATTTTTTATCGATTTATGTATTCTTTTAATTATTAAATATATTTTCCTATTTTTTAAATTTTTTTAATTCTGTGAAATTTTGCTTCTCTTTGTGGCTTAAGAAAGGATGTATCAATTTCATTCAATTCATTATGATGTTCGAAAGTTAGGAAATACCTTACTGAATCAGGATGAAAATCTTTATTTTTTATCATCTTACTATTTTGTTAACAACTAGGTTTGTTTAATTAGTATAAACCATTAATGTAATATGAACATAGACGCAGTATCATATTTAGCTTTGAAAATGCAATTATCTAAGAATTCACTAAAACTATATTACAGTGATGATGCAATTAAGGAACAGCAAAAATATTAAAGCGTAAAATAAAAGTGGTCTGCTGATGTGCTACACACCCACATAAATATATATTTAACAAAGAAAGGCTTTCAGAATAATCAATGATCGTTAACGAAGTTAAAACTGTAACATTATTTTATCTTTGCGACTAATTTTTATTAACGATTATTCTGAAAACATTTATTTCGTTTTGTGTATAGTTTTAATTATTAAATGCGTTTTGCAACTTTTTTCTTCATTGTAGATCTTAGAAATCAACATTTTTAATATTAAATAATTGAGAGTTTTTGCATACCGTACGTTAGTTACCGTAGGACGTCCGTTAGCTTTTTCTCCCCAGCGCGCATGCGTATCTGTAATAATGTTTCCTATTAGCATGCGCGATAGGGAGAAAAAGCTAACGGACGTCCTACGGTAACTAACGTACGGTATGCTAAAACTCTCTAATAATTTTTGTTTAACTTTTTAATACTTTTTTAGGTTGTAACATTTATGATGTGAATAAATATAGTTAAATTTATTGATAATAAACAATGATAGCAATAATTAAAGACAATAAATATTGAAATCAATACTAAAAAAGCGAATAAATAATGAAACTAATAATTAAAGACGACAATAAATAATGATACTAGTAATTAAAGAAGGCAATAAATAATGACATCAATAAGTAAATAAGGCAATAAATAATGAGATCAATAATTAAAGAAGGTAATAAATATTGAAATCAATAATTACAGAAGACAATAAATAATGTAGCTTAAATTTTTTTCTTAATATTAGGACTGATCTTGTATAAGAAAAAAAAATCAGTGGTTCCATTCAATTTATCAACTAATAAAATTTAAGTGAAATGAAAAAGCAAATGTTTTCTAAAAATATTTTTTTTAAAATGTTTTCAGAATGATAATTAATAAAAACCGGCAAGGGTAAAATTGTAACAATTTAGTTTTATCTTTGCTATTTTTAATGAAAGATTATTCTGAAAACATATCTTTTCGTTTTGCTTTAATTATTAAATATATTGTGCAACATTATTCTCCTTTGTAAACCTTAGAGCTCGGTGTTTTTAATATTAAATAATATTTTTGTTTTTAGTTTAAATACTTTTTTTAGTTTGAAGTATTTACGATGTGTATGAATATAATTAAATTTATTGGCAATAAATAATGAAACCAATAATTAAAGAAGACAATAAATAATGAAACCAATAATTAAAGAAAACAATAAATAATGAAAGCAATAATTAAAATGACAATAAATAATGAAAACAATAAATAATGAAAGCAATAATTAGAATGACAATAAATAATGAAAACAATAATTAAAAAAACATTAAATAATGAAGTTTACAATTTTTTTAGTATTTTTTAGTATTTAATATTAGTATTTTTCTTCTAAAAAAAAATTCAGTCATTCAATTACATTTATGAACTCTAGTCTCCTTTATTTGTAATGAAAAAAAAAGTTTTCTAAAAATGTTTTTAAAAAAAAATTATGATCATTAAATAAAAACTGGCAAAGGTAAAATTGCAACAATTTATCTTTATCTTTGCTGCTAGCTTTTATTAATGATTATTCTGAAAACATGTTTTTCCTGTGTATTGTTTTAATGATTAAGTGTATTTTGCAACTTTTTTCTCCTTTCTAAACTTTGGAAATCGTTTTTTAAAATATTAAACAATAATTTTCTTTTTTAAATTTTAATACTTTTTTTAGGTTGAAAAAATTAAATTAGGTTGAAAAAATTAAATTAAATTTAGTAATTAAAGAAAACGATAAATAATGAAACCAATAATTAAAGAAGACAATAAACAATGAAAGCATTAATTAAGGAAGACAATAAATAATAAAAGCAGAAAATAAATAATCAAAGTAATAATTAACGAAGACAATAAATAATCAAAGCAATAATTAAAGAAGAAAATAAATAATCAAAGCAATAATTAAAGAAGACGATAAATAATGAAAGCAGTAATTAAAGACAATAGATATTGAAAAATTTTTATATTTGAAATTTTTTTAAATATTAGTACTGTTCTTGTGTAAGAAAAAAAAATTCAGTCATTCAATTACATTTGCGAATTAAGGGAATTTATTTGTAATGATTAATACATTACATTCAAATGTGTAAATATGATCTGTTATTAATGGATACTTTTAAAAGGTAGAGTAATTCAGTTTTTTAGTTTTAAGTTATTAAATTATTTTGTGAATTGAAGGGAATTGAGTGTTGTTCTAATAAATATGTTATAAATTTAAATGTTAGGAATTGACAGAAATGTGTTTTTTTTATGTTCAGGCGTTTATATAGTAACGAATATTAGCTTGAAAAATAATTAAAAAAATATCACTAATTTATAAAATATGTGGTTGATAAAAAAGGGTTCATGACATACAGTTAATCTTAGTAAATAAATAACAATTATTTTAATTACATGGTTAATTAAAATTACAAAAGATTTTTTAAATGATTATAAATTTATTCTCTAGGTGTAGGTTTTTTAATTCAACAAATTCAAATCTAGTAAAAAGTTCCTTATCTTTTAGAGTATGAAAGTATAGTTGTCTTATATAAAATAAAAATGTGAATAGAATTATAATTCTATACTTTTAATTTCTTAAAAATAAATAATTATAATTCTTTGTTTTATAAACTTACGCTGGAAATTCATCAGTAAGAATACAAAAATAAAAATAACTGCCTAGTATGTGGCTTGAAAATATGAAATGATCACAAACACATATAATAGGTTTTGTCATGAGGGTTACAAGATTGAAGTATGGTAAAATGTTTTTAAAAATGTGAAAAATTTCTTTAAAAAATTTTTTTTTCATTAGAGAAAATAATTATCGCATAGTTTCTAGAAAAAACCATATTTTACTTCAGTGGAAACAGTGAAATTATTTTTCTTACAAGTCTCTTCCATTTTATTTAGTTCAAAATCGAAATAAGAAACAAAAGTGCTCTATAAAACTAAAAGAAAATAATCATTATAAACTATAATGCTAAACCTGAGTATTTCTGTTGTATTTTATGGATAGTAAATATGCTAAGCTTAAGAGATGTTAACTTTCTTATTAAAATGAAGTTTTTTTTCAAAACAAATTTTATTAACAGGATAAGAATTAAAAAAGTTTCTATCAAATAAATATAAAATATTGCGGTGATATCTCTTGTTTAAACAATTTACCCCTGAGATTAAACATATTTCATTATTTATTGCCGTATCATTTTATTCATTGGTATTTTTCAATAAGTTAGTTATTTTTAAGCACTGTGTTACAGAAATAAAATAAAATTCTTTTAACTCAAACACAAAATGCATATTTATGTAAATAATACTAATAACTATTAAATATGCTCAATTCGTTTCTCAGTGGGGAGGTTCAATCCGCTGCAGGCTTTGTTGTAGACGTTGTTTCAAAAACAATGAGACTCGATGGCGTTTGGGATGTTCAGCATCTTGCCTCATTATAGGACTACCTGGTGGGAGTTTTCTGGGTTTTCTCACCTACGATACGTCAATGCGGGGGTAGTTTCCCTTAAAATTTCTCTCAGTTCTCTTTAAGGCTCGTTCCCACCGAGGCGTGAAGCGTTGAAGATTAACGCGGCAGGCAAGAAAATCTTTTCAACCCCTTCACAGCGAAACGTCAGAAATAGCATTACGCCTAGTGAAGTTCCGCTTCGAGTTGAAAGTGGGTCAACTCGAAGCGGTGGATTTCAAACCGGTTTCAGGTGAACGTGGTGAGGTTAGTGATTGGTCAGCGCTTCACGCTTAAACAACTCATGCCTCGGTGGGAACGAGCCTTTAGTGTCGCTGAGCCAAGTCAGACTTCTACCTACTTGTGATCCCTCACAATAGAAGCTTCCCACCCTCTGCCTCCTTCCATGAGGCATACGACAACGACAACAACAACAACTATTAAGTATACAAAATTACAAAATTATTTACATATTTATCAGAACAAGTGTAGCAATATATATCATAAAATTTGTTAAAACAGGAAAATATCCTTCTAATTAAATATTTTAATTGCCAGAAACTGCAAAAATTGCTCACTAATAATTGCGATTCAGATATTGTGGAAAATTTAGAATAAAACTATCATGGAATTTCTTAGATCAATTATGCATAAAGTTTTGTTTTATATTTTCTAGAATTATAAATGAGATTTGAAACACTTTTATTGCCTATTTCTTCGTTCTCCTACTTTCCTTATGTTTGACATGAATATGAGAAACAAAAATATGTATAAAGTACATACAAAACATATAAAGTGCAACCAAATGTATAAAATATATGTACTTTAGCATGCATTTCTTTCTTCCTTAAAATGTTGAATGAAATGAAAACTGATATGCATAAAATATATTACTTGCTTTTAAAATTACGACTGATTTAAATCCTAAAACTACCTCACGGCATTTAGACATACATAAATTGAATTTTAAAATGTTCGAATGTTCGAAAACAACAATATTGAAAGTATATTCACTGCAAAATATTTTGAAATGGCAAGCTACATTGTTCAGAATAGACAGCGATTTTTTGAAGAATTTCTATTCATAAATAACATTCAGTCAGTCAGTTCGTAATTTGCGGATTTCCTTGGCCCCGCAGGGCCTAACTCATAAATAATATTGAATAAAATTACTTCTACCCTGATAAATAAAAAGTGATTTTACATTTAGAGTTTAGGATTAGGCAAAGAAATACGTTTTAAAAATAAACTCCTAAAAAAATAGTTCTCACAATTCATTCTTTTCAGCTATTCAAACAGGGCGTTTATTTATATTATAATGAAGTTCAAAATCATGCGTGAAATAACAAAATTGATTTAAAAGATTAAAATAAAGTAGCGAAATTCAATCTTACTGCAGGATTTCACAGAATCTTTTCAAATTTTCCAGGAATTGTAGCTTAAATTCCTTTGTCATATTGTTATTTATCGTGTATGAAATGAAATGAAATCAATAAAATATTCTTTTGTATATATACGCTAGATTTTATATGAATACGCATTTTTTTTTTCTTGACGAAAACAGATTCTCTGAAATATTTTAATATTAATGAGTGGTAAATAAAATGAGAATATGTGAAAAATGCCGATGTAGACTAATATCTGAAAATAATTTCGAGAAACATTGAGAATAAAAAGACTTTCATTCCCTCATTTTAAATTAAAATTTTTATTATTTCCTATGCCGTTATTCAAATTTAACAACTCAGTCCTCATCTAAAACAATAATGTAAATATTTTATTAAATTTGCTTTTCTATTATATTATTTATAACATTTATTATTATTTTATATATCATTATTAAAATTTAACAACTCAGCCCTCCTTTTTAAACAAGAATCTAAATGTTTTATTAAATTTCCTTTTTCATTATTTTCTTTTTTAAGATTTTCTATATCATTATTTAAATTTAACAAATCAGTTCTCCTTCTAAAATTATAATCTAATTATTTTAATAGTATTTTATTATACTTTTTATTATTTTCTATATTATCATTGAAATTTAACAATAAAATTCCCCTTTCTAAAACTATAATCTAAATATTTTATTAAATTTTCTTTTTTTTTTTAAAGCAATCTTATCAAATTTATTATTTTAATATATATTAACAAAATAATAAATTTATCTAACTTAAAAATTTAGTAAATAATGTAAATTATTTATTATATTTTTTTTATTATTTTCTATATCATTATTAAAATTTAACAACTCAGTTCTCCTTCTGAAACTATAATCTAAATATTTCATTAAAATTTCTTTTTTATTGCATTTTTTAAAATTATTTTCTATGTCATTATTAAAATATAACAACTCAGTCCTCCGTCTGAAACTATAATCTAAATATTTTATTAAATTTTCTTTTTCATTATATTTATTTTATTATTTTCTACATCATTATTAAAATGTAACAACTCAGTCTACCTTCTGAACTATATTTTTAACTCAGTCATAATTTGAGTATTTCATTAAATTTTCTTTTTCATTATTTTATTAATTACATTTTTTTATTATTATTTTCTACATCATAATTAAAATTTAACAACTCCACCTTCTCTCTGAAACTATCATCTAAATATTTTATTTCTGATTATATTTTTTTATTATTTTCTATATCATTATTAAAATTTAACAACTCAGTCCTTCATCTTAAACTGTAATCTAAATATTGTATTAAATTTTTTTTCATTTAATTTTTTATCATTTTCTGTATCATTATTAAAATTTAACAATAAAATCCTCGTTTAATCAAAATATTTGATTAAATTTTCTTTTCATTATATTTATTTTATTATTTTTTACATCATTATTAAAATTTAAAAACTCAGTTCTCCTTCTGAAACTATAATTTAAATATTTTATTAAATTTTCTTTTCATTATATTATTTATTACATTTTTTATCATTTTCTACATCATTATTAAAATTTAATAATTCAATCCTCATCCTGAAACTATAATCTAAATATTTTTTTTTTGTCATTCATTTTTTATATTTTTAATATTAATATTTTTTTTTGTGTGTGTATCCTTTTTTGGGGTATCTGTAAAGATTGCTACTACGATGAATTTACGATGGAACTCAAAGTGAATTATAAACAAGCCACGGGTCTGCTATGATCGCAAAGAAATAAAAATATTTTGAAATACATCACTCACATTCAAGGAACGTTTCTCAATTGTCCTTGTTACTCGTGCGTGAACTCAGAGGACTTCGGTTTTATGCACTCTCACGTGTATCTTGCAAGGGAAAAATGTATCCAGAAGAGAAAAAAAATATACCAAGAATTTTTATTATTTTGTTTTTGCAGGGATTATTTATAAATTCTCTACAAAAATCAGATGAGCTTTTTCCTCTATTCAATGCTCAAGATATAAATCTAAATTCCTTTTAAATAAACATTTCAGTAGTGTTAATACATAAAGTACACAGCAAAGAAAAATGCAATGTTCATATATATATATATACAGGGTGATTATAATTAAAGTACCACTTTCAAAATGGCGCAAAAAAAGAAACACTCGTCACAATGAGTTCAAATTTGAACTGAAGATACATGAAGAAGGGGAAAACGGTTCGGCATAAAAAAGTTCTAAATTGTATTAATAGATGGTGCTGTAAGCGGCATAAAGAAATTGAATTCAGTTACCAGGGATATTTTGAATCGAAATGACAACGTATTTGGCATGAGTTGCACATTAAACCAACTGTAGTATTCAATGTGCTTGATTGTTTCGGTTTTTTGACGGAAAAAAATTACTTCCAAGAGTTGTGAAACCGTTAGTGGAAATCCCATCCACCGCGATGAGGTCATACCAAATTGGATGGGAAAAATCGATGTAACCTTTTTTTGATGCTATACCGTTTCCTCCTTCTTCAAGTATCTTCAATTCAAATTTGAACTCATTGCTACGAGTGGTTCTTTTTTTAAAGCATTTTGAAAGTGGGACTTTAATTATAATCACCCTGTATGTATATATAAATCTATCTATCTATCTATATATATACAGAGAGAAGTTAGTTTTACAAAGTACGCACATTTGTCGAAACGAGTGCGTTTCACATGATGTAGTTATAGATGACTTTAGTTATTATTTTTTTCTTTAGTTTAATTAATACTAGAGTTTGGATTGATTACCTCAGATTGAAGGTTATTTACAAATAATTCAACGTGTAAAATTTTTTTGCTGTTTTTAACAATTTATTTTCAATTTATTAGAGCTTTTTTTTTTCTGTAATGCAGCTGGCAAACTCTTACATAGTTTTCTTTTATGCCTTAACGCAAGCGCTGCACCGACGTTACTCATTTAGCACCAAAGATGAGTGTAGCTTGAAGATAAGCTATGGACATGGAGTAACAATACCCCCGCAACGTTCTATGAATCTATTAGACCGGGACCTACGATTTAAAGTGAATTCCGAACCACTACAAACATCCATGGTACCGAGCATCAAAGAGCTAGCCACTCGGCCATCAGGTCCCGTTTATTAGAACATAATAGAGACTTTTTTTATTTAAAGTTATAATTATACATTCCTATTAAATATAAAATCTCGTTTAATAAAAGAGCTCTTTTATCAGTATGATAAAACGAACTATTAAAATTATTATTACTATTTAAAATAACAATGAAACATTAGCTCTAATTAATTTATAATGTTACTAAAACATTATAAACTTACAATGTTACAACTAATTTCTAATATTACATATTTTTTTAATCGGGGCCTGAATGGCCGAGTGGCTAGCGCTCTGGCGCTCGGTACTATAGGTTTCGGGTTCGAGTTCCGGCGGTGCCATGGATGTTGTAGTGGTTCGGAATCCACTTTAAACCGTAGGCCCCGGTCGAATATGATCGTAGAGCGTTGCGGGGGGCATTGTTACTCCGTGGCTTATCTTCAAGTTACACGCGCCCCCTGGGTAATGCAAAGTGAGTAACGTTTGTGCAGAGCTTGCCTTAAGGCGACCAAGTGTCGAAGTGTTTGCCATCTGCATTAGAAGAAAAAATATTTTTTTAATCTTACTAAAGACAAGATAAGTTAAACCTATAAACCTAAAACATAGATAAATCTATATCTATCTTTCAACAACAGCCTAAATCACAGTTTAGGATTGAAAACTTGTATCACAGTTTCAGATTGAAAATGTTAATCATTTTATTAAACATAACGATATGAATAGTACTTTTTAAAGCCTAATCAAGTACTTACTTCCATTTATAAATTTTGCTATTTTACACATTAGTAATATCAGGAAATTAATGATGACATTTGATTTTAAAGTAAAAGAATAAAAAATGTTGTTAGAATTTTTTTATTTGCTGTCATAATTTAAAAGAATATTACTGTTGTAATTATCATATAAATCAATGAGAGAGTTAAATATCTCCGAAGATATTTCCTAAGTTTAACTTTTGAAAGAACAGCTTGATATATAATTGGCCACTGCTCGCAAAAGTTAAAGTATGATGAAATCGAACAATTTAATCCATTTGGCAAGACAAAAAAATTGTCAATAAATGAATAAAAAAATAAAAAACACCTTGTATAGAATAAAAGTAAATTAACTTTCATATAAAAGTATTTTTTATCTAAACATCTTTATTTTTGGGGAAAAAAACCCCTCCTCGTATAGAATAAACGTCAATTATCTTTCATATAAAAGTTTCTTTATCTAAACAATTTTATTTTTTGAAAAAATCCGATTACCCACACATTTCTTATGCAAGAAAAGTATAATAATTATTATTAAAAGATCATTAATATTTTAAAATTTGTATAGATCATTTAAAATAAATCCAGGTTTTCGGCGTATCTTATATTACCCCCCTTTTTTTAGTGACTTACTCAAATATGTAAAACATATACCCACACATAGATTGTGTATCACGTTCCCAAACTAAGATAATTTATTTCAAAAAACTGGAAAGTAAAGTTCCTGCGTCTGTAATGCGAATGAGCACTATGAATCTGTAGGCCGGAAAAACCTCTGTTAGGTTGAAGGTAGAAGGAGCTGTGCTAAAAAATGCGGGGTGTGCCAAAAAATGCGGGCTAAAAAATGGTTTGTCACTCTACGGTCATCTTGCGCTCACGAGGGTTAAACCGGGGCCTATAGTTTAGAGTGTATTTTGAACCACTAACATACACCCGTGTCACCGCCAAGATTCGAACCTGAAGCTTTCGGTACCTACCCCACAGCTCTAGCCACTTGGCCAACAAGCCTAGATCACAGTTCCAGGTATTTGAAAATAGCAACATTATGAATAATTAACAACAGCAATTATTTAACATTAACAATTAAATAGCAACGAATTTACGCATTATCCTGTGAATAAAATTTCCGAGATCGAAAAAGGAAAGTTTATCTTTGAAATTTTAAAATGTACCGGATAGTGTTTTTGTTCTCATTAAATATTTAGATGCCCATGTTACAAACTGTTTTCTGAAATCTTTCAATGCTTCTGAGACCGTCGCTTACATTTAAAGAAGATTACATTTTGTGGCGCGTGTTCCTCAAAGTTCTTGCGGTAGGAGATTTTCTACTTATTTCTTAATGTGATTTGCGGCATTTACCGGAAAGTCTTAATAGGATTGTGAACTGAGCATGTTTAACCCTTTTACTATAAGTTGCTTCTTTTTGTGAGTGCAAGCATTATAATTCACGCAGTTTCCTTCATTATAGGAGCGTCGTACTAATTTGTCTTAAAAGGTTTCATGCCCGTTTGTCTGCTTTTAATCGCATCAACTAATTTGACGCTAATTGAAAGCTTCTGCCAACATTGTTTAAGTTAGGTCCCCAAAACTCGATAGTGCGCAACTAATTATAATAAACCAAAAGCCATTCTGTTTTGAAGCGGAATGAAAATTGATTTTATTGTAGCTTAACTCCAGCATTGTAAACAATAAAGATTAAAGTTTTCGTACGAGTATATGCCACAAGTCAGAAAGCAGAATATGTCACAAGAACAAACATGCCTAATTTTAAAAAATTCTAATACCATGAATCCATTAGGCTTTTATTAAAAATAACATAAGCTGTTTTGTTAGATGTTTGTTAAAAGAAGAACATAATACTGTCTAGAAACATAGCTTCACTCATTTTATGAAAGTGCTTTTTATTGACACTAATTTCTAAATGGTGCTTTATGCATTAAAAAAATCAAGCATCCTTTATATAAAAGTAACTTGAGATAAAAGGATCTTCCAGACATATTAGGCATGAAACATAATTAACTTACTATTGTTACGACCAATAAAAATATTTATATAAATTAGGGTATTTTTGGTTAATGGAATATTTTAGGGTTTACTTAAAATTGAATTATTTATAATAATAAATTCATTTACATTCATAATATTTAAATGTATTGACCTATTTTTCTTTTAATAGTGTTAAACAATGAAGGTGCTTTTTTAAGTGATAATAAAAAATTCAAAATAAATAAATAAACCAATTCCTGAATGATGCCATTTTTCCTAAAAAAATCAAGCATCTATTTCTTTTACAGAAAAATTTCTTGAGATAGAATGATCTACCAGATGTATTACACATGGAACATAATTAACTCACTATTGTTAGGACTAATAAAAAATATTTATATAAATTAGGACATTTTTAGTTAATGGTTTTACTTCACCAAAACAATTTGCCAAACTAGAACATTTCGTAAAAAATTTCTCTTGCCTTTCTAGTTCAACGAATTGCAATAATGAGATATCCAAATGGACAGGAAGTAGAGAGTTAATTCAAATATATTTATAATACTTTTATTTAAACATTTCAATGACGATATGACACACACAATTAATACAAATACAGACACAAAAAAAACCGCGTCTACCATCGATGACTACCAACAAGAAAGTTCTAAAGTCCAGGGAGAAAAATTCTTACTCCGAAGTACGGTTACAGTTAAGTGGAGTGGTAAAGAGCTCACGTGGTAAATAATTCAAAAAGTTCTAGAAATATATAGCATTTTTGACAAATGGAATAATTTAGGATTTACTTAAAATTTAATTGTATATAATATTAAATTCATTTACATTCATAATATTTGAATGTAAATGAATTTAATATTAGCTTATTATTTATTTAACAGTATTAAACTATTTCTCTGTTATTAGTATTATACAAGTTATTTAAAGGATAGACTTCTGGACTTTAATTATATACGATTATCTTTCTCTTGAAATTAGACCAGAAAATCACTGCGTTTAACTGATTAAATCGGAGATGTTTTTTATTTGAGAGCGAATAAAAAATAACTTTTACTCTAAGTATTCAAATATTTTAAACAAATATTTTTTTTTCTTAGTTTTAAAATGAATAGATGTTTACAAAACCGGCGACAAAAATATTTTCATCATTAAAAAAGGTATAAATAGAATTACAACTTTTTCAGAATAATGAATGTTTTGAAATGTTTGAACTCAGTATAACGAGCAACAATGTTAAAAAATTTACATAAAATACATTCAACTTTTGAAAATAATAAGTATAGAAAACTTCGAATTCATTTCGAGTAAAATATTTGACTCGGTGTCTATAAATATAATGAAAAAAAAATTTCTAAAGGAATTCAAATGAATGTTTATTTAGCGCTTTTGGACTTCGGCGCTTTTAAAAAAAAAAAAATAATAATTTGACTTTTAGAAAGATAAACTTAAAACGAATTGGAAGCAAATAGTTTTGTTTATTCTATACACATTTTGAGTGGAATTCATTGAATTCTAAAGTTAAGTGAAAAAAAAATGTTTACAAAAGTAACATTTTTTTATTCTGTGATATAGGACGAATTTTCTGGTGAAAACATTTGCATTTCAAAGGTTGCCAATGTGTTTGAACTGTATCCATATTTTACTGATTTATTTATAAACAGAACCAGATTTTATATCTGATATTAAATGAGATTCAGATTTTAAAATATACGATCTTTAAATGAGAATAAATTTTATAATATCTTGTTTTTATAAAATTTGAATAATTTTTATAGAATTTTATTAACAACTTTTTAGATTAATAGCTTTTTGGGCTATTTTATTAACAGATCTTTGGAATAAATTTACTTAGCACAAAAGTTTTCATTTTATTTTATATGTTTTTAAAGTAAAGTCTCTGTTTAAAACCTCTTTTTTTATCTATATGAAACTGGAAGTTATTTCTTAACAAAGAATGGCCGCTTAAATATCGTATATATTTAAGCGGGTTTTTTTGAGATTTCAAGTTTGTTCATTATCAATTTATAGGCAAAACTATTTCTAATAAATAAATAAACAGCATGCTATGAAATTTTACGAGTACGCATATTGAATAACTATTTTGTCAATAAAATTGAAAGAATTTCATAAACAATTTATAATAACATTTATTCGATTCTCTTCTAATAATACAGTTTAAAATTTAAAAAAAAAAAATATTTTTTTAACCATATTTAAACATTTGTTTTATATTCTTTATAATTTTCTTATTCATGCAGCTAAAGTAAACTTTTTTCTTACTTTTTTTCGAGTATGTATTTAATAACCGTTTTGTCAATAAAATTGAAAGAATTTCATAATTCTATTGAAATAGCATTTACGCGATGCTCTGTTAATAATATAATTAAATATTTAAAAAAAATTATTTTTTTAACATTGCTTAAACATTTGTCTTATATTCTTTAAGATTTGTTTATTTATGCAGTTAAAATAAACATTTTTACTTTAATAAACTTTTTTTTTTACTTTACTTTATCCCATGCTCCACCCCTGTATCCTGGCCTATGCAGTCCCCTACCAGTTAAAAAGGTGAGGATGGGGGAAAAAAACACTTAAAAGTACAAAAAAGAAAAAAAAATGCTATAGTAACTAACATAACAGTAACTATGAAATCAACAAAACATAACAAATTTCAACACTAGAAGTACACATTGCAGAAGGTATAATTAATTAATGGTGATAAGCCTATACAAAAAAAAATATGGCATTCGATACAAGATATTATAAAGTTTTTGCATAACGTTTTTTTATCGTCCGATATTTTTTTGTTCCGTATCTGTAATACTGCACTACTGAGCTATTTCTACGAGCATGCGCGCTAGGAAGAAAAATATCGGACGATAAAAAAACGTTATGCAAAAACCCTCCATTATGACGGCTTTCATGCTATGAAGAATGAAATATTACATTGAGGGTGACATAAGGAACGCAGAAAGTTCAATTTGTATTTCTGGGGTAATGGATTCTTGGTATGATTAAATGTTCGTTTTCTTCTAAAAAGCTCATTAATTTGAAGACTTTTACATCTGGTCCATGGGTTGTAAATTGTATTTCTGTACCAGTGCATATAAAGAGGCTTAGAAGGGATTGTAATATGCCATGATTCTGTAAGAGGATAAGTAGTATAGTGGGATGATTCTCCAGGCCACACTCGTAGCTCAGGGGCAACGTGTACTGCTAGTGGGCATTATGGCGGAGGTTCAATCCGCTGGCGCCTTTGTTGTAGACAATGCTTAAAAAAAAGACTCGATGGCGTTTTTGATGTTCAGCATCTTGCTTCGTGAGTCGGACTATCTGGTGGGATTTTTCCCGGGTTTTCTTCCATGGGATACGCAAATGCGAGGTAGTTTCCCCTAAACTCCTCCGGAAAGGCATTGCACTCCTTTTTCAGCGTCACGAAACAAAATCAGACTTCTACCTATGGGTGCTCCATCACAACAGAAGCTGCCTAACTCTCTTCCTTCCTTCCCTGTGACCACAGGGGTTTTTGGACTTGGTCTACTTGCTGCCTACCAAATAGGATAAGAAACAACACATGAAAAATTTCGAATAAGTCATTTTCATTATAGATGATTCAAGTAATTTATTTTTATGAGAGTTTTTAAGGATCCTCCTCCTCCTTTGTAATGGATAAATGAACTTATGCATTAGCTATATTTCATATATTCTTGGTTTCACTCCCATTAGTATCAATCGTTAAATTTCTAATCTTAATTTCTCAATAAAACTCTCACCTGATAAATAACCATTACTCCATAGAACACAGAAAGGAATAGTATGATGTTGAAGATAATGCTTTTATTTCTGAATCTTAAAACATTATTTTTACCTGAACCTTTATTAAAAATCCATGAGAACACAGAAGTTCATGCACTTGGTCTAGATGTTGCTGTCAGCCAAGTGGAATAAGAAATAACAAAAACGGTTCTCCAGTTTCTCTACAGAAAGAAAAATCATTTACTAAAAGGTTGAATCTTTTGAGGTATGCTGGGAATTTTATTATGACCACTAGTGAACATAATTAGATAGAGTTCTATGGAAGACACTTTAAGAAGGATTTCGAAATTTTTTTTCTCCCAGTGTTGTTTTGATTCCAGTATTGCTGCCAGTTCTCTAAAAGACAGTTATTAAGTTATTTGTGAGAAGGGAAAATAGAAACGGAAGACAAGCTGATTTTTTTAGTCTTTTCCCATAAAACAAGCAAAAGTGAGGCTTGCCTTTCTTGACAAAGCCTCACTAGGAACGAGTTCAACTAAAATATTCATAACGAAAGAAATAGAAAGTTCTTCTTAGTTAAAGTTTAAATACCATTTAAAGGAACTAGTACTCAAGCAATATAGCTTGAATTAAAATTTAATCGGAAACTATTAAAAAAATCATTTAAGAAACACTTATGTAGTTAGTTTTCGAGACGCATTTGAGTATGAAAATGAAATGAAACAGAAGCCTGCAGAAATAAAATTTAAAAGCAAATTTAAATTGAAACGAAATGTCATTTCTATAAAATATTTGATAATAATGATCATACATTCAGTAAAAGGTTTCGGTTTTTGTTTAAAATTAACAAAAACCGAAACCTTACACTTACATTCATACAAATTGAATGTTGAAAGATAATTATTTGCTACAATTGAAAATTACAGATCTTTAGACTCAATATCCAAAGGGACACATGCCTGGAAATGTGATCCTGTTTCAATTACTTTCTCCATGTTGGAAAAGCGATTGCCCAAAATAGAGATGTATGCTAGTTGGTTAAACAGACTCAAATATCTCATTTAAATGAACTCTCAAATAACTTATTAAATGACCCAGAGCAATGCTGCAGTGTTTATTAATGATATGACAAGATTGCTATACTCATTTAATGAGTGATATTTTACAGCATTTAATTTTTAATTACTTTTAAAAAATCTTAAAACTTTTGTTTGATACTGCATTCCGTTTATTTATTATAACCATCTAGGTTTATAATGATAAATTTATGTATAAACATTATATATATATATCTCAAATATCTCATTAAATGAGCTCTAATTTATTTTATAAAATGGCCAGAGTAATGCTGCAGTAAGATTGCAACATTTGTTTGTCGATTAATGATGATATGGAAAGATTGCTATAATACTTATTTAATTAGCGAGATTTTACACAGCATTTAATTTTTAATTACTTTAAAAAAATCTTAAAACTTTCGTTTGATACTGCATTCCGTTTATTTATTATAACCATCTAGGTTTATAATGATAAATTTATGTATAAACATTATATATATATATCTCAAATATCTCATTAAATGAGTTCTGAAATATCTTATAAAATAGCCAGAGTAACGCTGCAGTAAGATTGCAATATTTATTTATCTATCAATGATAATATGGTAAGATTGTTATATTTATTTAATGTGAGAGAATTTATACAGCATTTAATTTTTAATTATTTAAAAAATTTTTTAATTTAGTGTTGGATACTGCATTCCGTTTATTTATGATAACTAGCTGTGATTATAATGATAAATTTATGTAGAAAGATTATATATATCTCAAATATCTTATTAAACGAGCTCTTAAGTACCTTATTAATGGCCCAGAGTAATTCTGCAGTGAAATTTAAATATTTATTAATGATGATATGGCAAGATTGCTATACTTGTTTAATGAGCCAAATTTTAAACAGCACTTAATTTGTAATTACTTTTAAAAATCTTAAACCTATTGTTTGATATTGCATTCCATTTATTTTTTATAACTAGCTGTATTTATAATGATAGATTTATGTTTAAACATTATCTATATTTCAAATATCTTATGAGCTCACAAATATCTTATAAGAGTGCCAGAGTAATGCTGCAGTAAGATTGCAATATTCATTTGTCTATTAATGATGATAAGGCAAAACTGTTATACTTATTTAATGAGTGAGATTTTATACAGCAATTAATTTTTAATTACTTTTAAAAATCTTATTATATGACAAAAATATGACAAAAAAGCAAAAATTGCTGCTATATTATGTGATTATTTATTATTATTATTATTAAAATTATTTATTGTTTGTGAAACTTTTAAAAAAATGATCTAATAAAATTCAATAATTATTAAATAATTTAGAAGAAATCAATCAAAATATTTCCCACTATTAATTATAAGATAAATTTAGAACTAAAAAGTAAGTTTGTCATATTCAATTTAACATTAATAATTTTAGTCAGTCTACAAAATATTCACCCTCATGTTTTATATAAAAATTTAAGTTAGTTAATTAGGATTAGCTGTATTTATGTTGAAAAGGCAAAGTTCTATTTATAGGTCTAGCTAGATTTTATAAAGTAAGTGAGTTTTTAATTCATCTTTAAAATCTTAGTTATGTTGCTTTAGATTGCATTTCATTTCGTTAATTAAGGTAAATTAAGATAAGTAATTAAGATAATTAATATATTTATAAACTGTATTTTTTCATTAAAGTAAAATGAAAAAAAAAAAAAAAAAAAAAAAACCCTCAAATAGAGGTGAATTTAAATCATGCAATATATAATTTCATACTGCTTCCATTTATTTTTTTTAATATAGCTATATTTATGGTAAAACACTTCTGATGGTAAATATATTATTAATTAGAGTGGCTTTATACCAAATTATGAATTTATCTTAAGTAAATTATTTATGGTATCATGGAAAGGTTAAATGTTCATAAAAAAGTACATAAACTGTTCCTGTGAGTAAAAACAGGAATAATTTTTATTAAAACAATTGAAAAATGTTTTTTAAATAAAATTAAAAAAACAACTTGTTTTTAATTTTTTTTTCCCTTCTTGAATCTTATTTTAACTAAGATTTTAAAGACAGATCTTTTTTCCTGAAGTATATCCGAAGTTTTTAATTTGAATGGAAAATTCACTGGACTGAATAAATTGTATTGCCCACGCATTGTTTTGAAGCATCTTCCAAATAAATCTTTTATCATTAATTATAATTGCTAGAAAAGTTTAAAATAATATTTTTCTTTCGTTAATAAATGTTTTTAGCTGTAATTAATGCTCATTAACTGTAATCTTGAGTATTTTTACGCCGAGGCTTTGCTTCAAAAATAATAAAAAATTTTAATTAATAAAATATATTTTTTTAAGTTCTACGTTTGCAATAAAATTGAATTATTTGAAACTTTTATAAGATTCGTCGATATAAAAAAAGTATATAATAAGTTTTTTAATCATAGGATTGGTTTTATAAATGGATTAACTGTTTAAAAATGAGACACGATTAATTCACTAGATCATTTTCAATGTCATATCATTCAAAATCGTTATAACGTATTTGAAATTGTTTTTTTTTCTTTTCTCCTCTTTTTATAGCGTGGTACCACAGACTTCAGGTTCCAATCCTGGCTGTGGTATGGATGTTTGTGAATGGTTCGGAATCCACGTTAAACTCTAGGTTCCGGTCTAGTTAGCTTAAAGTGTGCACAAAATGACCGTAGAGCGAAAAACCAAACCAAACCAGCTTTTTGTTGTATATAGGGTAGGGGTTTGCCTACCCTTCTCCTGGAGGCAAACGGCTGCCTGATGGTCAATTGGCTACCGCTCTGGCCTTTAGTACGGCAAGCTTCAGGATCGAATCATGACTGTGGCATGGATGATTGTTAAAGCTTCGGAATCCACGTTAAAGTATAGGTCACTGTCTAGTTTTCCTAAAGTATGCGAAAAATGACCGTAGAGCGACAAATCAAATCAAGTAGAAATTCTGGAGCCTAACGGAAAGATTTATCTTTCCCATTCTTATTGACCAAGAATTTGTTGAGAAAATTTTATTTTACGTTGTAAATGAGAACCAACATATTACACACTAAGCGAAAAGATAATTAAATCAGGGTAAAAAAGGGATTTTCTAGTGTTATAATTTCTAAGAATTATTAATACCTTACGTATTCTGCTGTGACTTGATGGCCAATTGGCCAGCGCTCTGGCCTTTGATCACGCAAGCTTCAGGATCGAATCCTGGCTGTGGCATGAATGTTTGCGAGTGTTCAGAATCCACATTAAACTGTAGGTCCCGCTCTAATTAGCTCAAAGTGTGCAAAAATGCCCGTAGAGCAACAAGCCAAACCTTACATACATTTCCTTTATAAATATATTGGCACGTAGAATTCTGTATCGGTCTTTTTCAGTGAAATGTTATATTTCTTTGCTCTGCTAAGTTTAATTAAGTTAAAAAAAATTGTCAGCGATGAAAAGGTCCCACAGAAAATATGCTTAGCGTAATCATATAATCCTTTACTAACAAACGGTGAAATTTAACAAAATTACAATTTTAAACATTAAATATTTAAAACATAATTGTTATAGAATTAAAGAAAATAATAGACAAAAATATGAAAAAATACTAATAAATAAAATACTTTCCCTTTTATACGACATTTAAAATTCTTTCATTATCTATTTTTTCACGTCTAAATTAAATAATTCAAAATAACATCTTACAGGATTTGTTAAAGAAATTTGATAGTTATTCTAACGAGCTGGCAATACACAGATAATTAATCTTTATGCCATAAGCAATGGGTACCCTGTTACTCATTTAGCACTACCCAGGGAGCACGTATAGCTTGAAGATATGCTATGGAGGCGAGTAACACTCCCCCCACAATATTCTACGATCCTATTAGACCGGGATCTATGGTTTAAAGTGGATTCCAAACTACAAACATCCATGGCACCGTCAGTACTCGAACCCTGTGGTACCGACCGCTAGAAACTCGCCATCATGTCCCAGATAAATTTGACACTAAATAATAAAATTCGTGTATTTAATCTTTGTTGATATATCTTACAGAAAAATGGGGTAAATAATTTATAATTTACTTTTTTAATTTAATAAAAAAGTTTTAGCAATCACATCTAAAACTCATTTTGCATATAGTATATAACTCAGTATTCGATTTAGTATATAATTTAGAATTTTCAATTCTTAATATGTAATTCTACAATTATAAAAGGAATTTATTTAATTTACAATACAATATTATCTATTTTTTTTAAAAAAAGAAACATTTTTTGAATCACTGCATTTTTCATTTCTTCTTTATTTAATTTTAAGATATTGCTTTTTCACTGATTGTTCTACTGAAATAAAACTTTTCTTGTTCTCTTACTAACTGAGTTCTAATTAAATAAAAAGAAATCGACGATTTAATATTGTTGTGCTTTAACTTACTAAAATTCCAAAAAACATACGTTGCTATGGAACTCCAAGAACTGATTAAAACTAAGGAAGTTCTTCAGAATTTGATTAGAATTCGTAATTTATTCTCATTTATCTTTTTAAATTCGTTTAAAAGGACTTTTGTGCTCATCAATGATAAGATATTTAATTTCCTAAGGCTAGGAAGAAAAAGAATGTCTTCTAATAAAGTTTTGATTGGATATAAAATTTTATTTTATTTCAAGGTGACCTTTATAATAATTATCAAATTTTAAATATATATATAGATATATTAAAGTGAGATTTAATTTGTCTACAATAGAAATGAAAGTATTGATCGTTAAAAGTTTTTGTTCGGAGTGTTCGTAGAATGCGATATTTAATAGGTAAAGGGACTTTTTTTTTCAATTCCTACTATTAGTTCACATTCTCACTATATATATCTTGTTCAAATTTTCAATCGTTCATAAAATACTTTTTATTCATCCACTCAAGTTCAAATACATTTTTTTGAACTTGTAGTGGATGACACTGGATGTTAATGCAGTTTTTCAAATATTAATTCATTCATTAAATTTAATTAATTAATTTTAGTTTTTTTTTAGATTTAAGTTGCCTGTACCTAATAACAGATGGCGGCTGATGTAAGAGGAAAATTTCAATTTATTTGTAAAGGACTTTTCTGCAAAATAGTAGTATAAAAAAATTTGGAATTGACTTAACATTTTTTTTATTTTACTTGTTTATTTAAATAGTGAGCTTGGAGATTGGTTTGGTTTGTCACCCTATGGTCGTTTTGTGCACACTTTAGTGTTAAATAGACCGGGACCTAGAATTTAACATGGATTCCGAACCACAAATAAACATTCATGCCATCCATAAAAAATGATTTATAAAAAATAAAAATAATTATAATAAAAAGTAATATAGAAATTTCAAATAAAATAATTAAAAATAATTATAATAGAAAATAAATAATAATAATAGAAAATTTCTAAATAAAAATAATTATAATAAATAAAAATATAGAAATTTCAAATAAAATACTTATAATAAATAATTATAACAGAAAATTTACGAATCTTAAGAAATATGGATTACATATTCTTTAGATCGTATAATCACCAATTAGATTACACGCAATTGAGAATTAGTTTGGTTCGTCGCTTTACTGTCATTTTGTGCACACTTTAGTGTTAATTACACCGGGACTTACAGTTTGACGTAGATTCCCAACCACTAACAAACATCCATGCCCCCGCCAGGATTCGAATCTGAAGCCTATGGTACCAAATGGCAGAGTGCTAGCCAATTGCCCATCAGGCCGCTGCGAGCGTAGAGTAGTATGGTAGATAACACATCGGGTTTCTGAACTGAGAAAGTGCTCTTTTCAAATCCTATATGTGAATCACATTTTTGTACCCGTTAAATCCATAGGCAGGAAAGACTTTGTTTGAGAAAGAGGACGCTAGCCCCCAGATGCCTGGTATTGGTTCCATTTCACATTTCCACAACATTCACATAAAAATTAATGATAAATAAACGCAAGTTTTCAATATTTCATGCAACTTGTAAATTTTTTTCTTAGTTAAACTCTTTATGATTTAGCTATATTGAAATTCTAGTTTTGTACATTTAACTTGTTACGAAAATTTGCTTCATAATATGTTTTTAGTTTGTTGTTAATTCTAAAAAAAAAATAACGACATTAATAAGCAATAAAAAGTATGTATTATTCTGATACAAACGATTGAACAGAAATTAATCGCCAATTTTACATATTTAAATAGTGTTGTTGTTGTTACTAATCCCCCTGGTGCAGGAAAACCTACAACAGGTCCAGAAGACCCCCTTCGTTGGCGACTGGCCATGGCTAAAGGGTAATATGCGGCTTCACTTTAGCGAGGAATTAAGAGGGCTGAAGACTGACTATACCTCAAGACTACTATCTACGATCCTATTAGACCGGGACTTACGGTTAAAAGTGGATTCTGAACCACTACGAACGTCTATGGCACCGCCGGAGCTCGAACCTTGTGGCACCGAGCGCCAGAGCTCTAGCCACTTGGCCATTCAGGCCTAAATTTAAATAGTAATTAGATTAATTGTCTTCCAAATTATGAAAAAGTCTATAACTGTTAATTAAAAAGTAAGATTTAAAAAAACTGTTATTATTGCCATTTACACATTTAAATAGAAAGAGAATTTTTTATTCTCTCTCCTAAATGTCTTCTTTCTTATGTTTTCCAAAAACCTCATTTAATTAATAAGTACAGCAGGCAAATATTTGCCGCTTAGATTTAGAAAATCAATTTTATTGATTTTATTGATTTTTATTGATTTTGGATGTCTCAATTAACGTCAAAAACTCAATATTTGAATGATTAATGCCTCAAAAAATAATTCTATACTCGAAAAAAAAAAAAAAAAAAAACCATTTAAAAATGATTTTATAGACAAAAATAAAAAACAACTCAGATTTTATGGTCTTGTTATAATCGAAAACTCAATATTTGAATGCTTAATGCTAACTTTAAAAAAAATAATTCTGTACTTAAAAAAAGAAAAAAAAATTTAAAAACGAGTTTTGTAGACAAAAATTAAAAGAAACTCATATTTTATGATAATCGAAAAGTCAATATTTGAATGCTTAATATTAACTCCAAGGAAATAATTTTATACTTGAAAAAAGCATTTAATACTGATTTTTTCAGACAAAAAAAAAAAAAAAACTTAGGATTTTATGGTCCTGTGAACACGAAACTAGTTGTTATTGAAAATCAAAACGTAAATTATGTCTGACGTCTTCTAAAACGGTTTTTTCCACCGATTGGACCCACTTTCTTCCGCCTGTCTCTATTTCCATGCACTCTGCTCTTTAACTAAAATAAATTTCTTTGATCCACAATGAATTGGAAGCCCTTTATTTGTTTACAAATTGCAACCACGCTACCTATGATTCGGGTCCGTTTCGATGACATTTACGACCGAGAGTGAGTATAATTTTGCTGAAAAAGAAGAAAAATAAAAAAGGCACTGCTAAAGACGTATGCCTTTCTCTTTGTTTCAGCAATGTCAAACACAATGATTTCGCAAATTATACATGTAGTGCTGTTACGTATGTGTGCCTCTTTTTTCTGGAGAAACATGTTGATTTGTGCGTCGGGAACAAATGTGGGGTTTTTTTTTGTTGATGTCTAAATGTGACACGTTCGTCTTTAAGGCCTTTACCTTTGAGGGGAAAGAATACTAAAATGATGTTTTAAAAGAGATTCAATTGTAAAATTCACCCATTACCTTCTTATTTTTGGATTCTAAAAACTTCTCTTATTTTCCTGATTCACAAAAATTAGAAACATAGAATAAACATTGAATAAGATACTTTTTTAATAATTAAGTGATTAGTAAATTAGAAAGCATTGAATAAGATGCTTATCTAATAAATAAGTGAATAGTAATTTTTAAAACATTGAATAAGATGCTTATTATTAGATAAGCATCTTATTCAATGTTTAAAAAGTTACTTTTCTAATGATTAGTAAATAACACACTTTTCTAATAATTATAAGATAGTAACTATGATTAGTAAATTAGAAAACATTGAATACGATTTCTAATAATTAAATGGTTAGTAAATTAGAAAACATTGAATACGATTTTTAATAATTAAATGATTAGTAACTTAGAAAACGTTGAATAAGATATTTTTCTGAAAATTAAGTGATTAGTAATTTTTAAAACATTGAACAAGATACTTTTCTAATAATTAAGTTATAAGTAAATTACACAAATATTGAATAAGATACTTTTCTAATAATTAAGTGATTCGTAAATTAGAAACCATTGAATAAGATACTTTTGTAATAATTAAGTGATTAGTAAATTAGACAAATATTGAATAAGATACATTTCTAGTAATTAAAAGATTAGTAAATTAGAAAACATTGAATACGATTTCTAATAATTAAAAGGTTAGTAAATTAGAAAACATTACATAAGATACTTTTCTAATAATTAAGTTATTAGTAAATTACACAAATATTGAATAAGATACTTTTCTAATAATTAAGTGATTCATAAATTAGAAAACATTGAATAAGATACTTTTCTAATAATTAAGTGATTAGTAAATTAGACAAATATTGAATAAAATATTTTCTAATAATTAAATGATTAGTAAATTAGACAAATATTGAATAAGATACTTTTCTAATAATTAAATTAGTAAATTAGAAAACATTGAATACGATTTCTAATAATTAAGTGGTTAGTAAATTAGAAAACATTGAATACGATTTCTAATAATTAAAAGGTTAGTAAATTAGAAAACATTGAATACGATGTCTAATAATTAAATGTTTAGTAACTTAGAAAACATTGCATAACATACTTTTCTAATAATTAAGTTATTAGTAAATTACATAAATATTGAATAAGATACTTTTCTAAAAATTAAGTGATTCGTAAATTAGAAAACATTGAATAAGATACTTTTCTAATAGTTAAGTGATTAGTAAATTAGACAAATATTGAATAAGAACCTTTTCTAATAATTAAATGATTAGTAAATTAGAAAACATTGAATATGATACTTTTCTAATAATTAAGTGATTAGTAAATTAGACAAATATTGAATAAGATACTTTTCTAATAATTAAATGATTAGTAAATTAGTAAACATTGAATACGATTTCTAATAATTAAAAGGTTAGTAAATTAGAAAACATTGAATAGGATTTCTATTAATTAAATGGTTAGTAAATTAGAAAACATTGCATAAGATACTTTTCTAATAATTAAGATATTAGTAAAATACCCAAATATTGAATAAGATATTTTTCTAATAATTAAGTGATTCGTAAATTAGAAAACATCGAATAAGATACTTTTCTAATAGTTATGGGATTAGTAAATTACACAAATATTGAATAAGATACTTTTCTAATAATTAAATTATTAGTAAATTAGAAAACGTTGAATAAGATATTTTTCTGATAATTAAGTGATTAGTAATTTTTAAAACATTGAACAAGATACTTTTCTAATAACTAAGTGACTATTAAATTAGAAAACATTGCATAAGATACTTTTCTAATAATTAAGTTATTAGTAAATTACACAAATATTGAATAAGATACTTTTGATACTTTTCTAATAATTAAGTGATTAGTAAATTACACAAATATTGAATAAGATACTTTTCTAATAATTAAGTGATTAGTAAATTAGACAAATATTGAATAAGATACTTTTCTAATAATTAAATGATTAGTAAATTAGAAAACATTGCATAAGATACTTTTCTAATAATTAAGTGATTCGTAAATTAGTAAACATTTAATAAGATACTTTTCTAATAATTAAATGATTAGTAAATTAGAAAACATTGAATAAGATATTTTTCTAATAATTAAATGATTAGTAAATTAGACAAATATTGAATAAGATATTTTTCTAATAATTAAATTAGTAAATTAGAAAACATTGAATACGATTTCTAATAATTAAGTGGTTAGTAAATTAGTAAACATTGCATAAGATACTTTTCTAATAATTAAGTTATTAGTAAATTACACAAATATTGAATAAGATACTTTTCTAATAATTAAGTGATTCATAAATTAGAAAACATTGAATAAGATACTTTTCTAATAATTCAGTGATTAGTAAATTAAACAAATAATGAATAAGATACTTTTCTGATAATTAAGTGATTAGTAATTTTTAAAACATTGAACAAGATACTTTTCTAATAACTAAGTGACTATTAAATTAGAAAACATTGCATAAGATACTTTTCTGATAATTAAGTTATTAGTAAATTACACAAATATTGAATAAGATACTTTTCTAATAATTAAGTGATTCGTAAATTAGAAAACTTTGAATAAGATACTTTTCTAATAATTAAGTGATTAGTAAATTACACAAATATTGAATAAGATACTTTTCTAATAATTAAGTGATTAGTAAATTACACAAATATTGAATAAGATACTTTTCTAATAATTAAGTGATTAGTAAATTAGACAAATATTGAATAAGATACTTTTCTAATAATTAAATGATTAGTAAATTAGAAAACATTGCATAAGATACTTTTCTAATAATTAAGTGATTCGTAAATTAGTAAACATTTAATAAGATACTTTTCTAATAAATAAATGATTAGTAAATTAGAAAACATTGAATAAGATATTTTTCTAATAATTAAATGATTAGTAAATTAGACAAATATTGAATAAGATATTTTTCTAATAATTAAATTAGTAAATTAGAAAACATTGAATACGATTTCTAATAATTAAGTGGTTAGTAAATTAGTAAACATTGCATAAGATACTTTTCTAATAATTAAGTTATTAGTAAATTACACAAATATTGAATAAGATACTTTTCTAATTATTAAGTGATTCATAAATTAGAAAACATTGAATAAGATACTTTTCTAATAATTCAGTGATTAGTAAATTAAACAAATATTGAATAAGATACTTTTCTGATAATTAAGTGATTAGTAATTTTTAAAACATTGAACAAGATACTTTTCTAATAATTAAGTGACTATTAAATTAGAAAACATTGCGTAAGATACTTTTCTAATAATTAAGTTATTAGTAAATTACACAAATATTGATTAAGATACTTTTCTAATAATTAAATGATTAGTAAATTAGAAAACTTTGAATACAATTTCTAATAAATAAAAGGTTAGTAAATTAGAAAACATTGAATACGATGTCTAATAATTAAATGTTTAGTAACTTAGAAAACATTGCATAAGATATTTTTCTAATAATTAAGTTATTAGTAAATTACACAAATATTGAATAAGGTACTTTTCCAATAACTAAGTGACTATTAAATAAGAAAACATTGCATTAGATAATTTTCTAATAATTAAGTTATTAGTAAATTACACAAATATTGAATAAGACACTTTTCTAAAAATTAAGTGATTCGTAAATTAGAAAACATTGAATAAGATACTTTTCTAATAATTAAGTGATTAGTAAATTAGACAAATATTGAATAAGAAACTTTTCTAATAATTAAATGATTAGTAAATTAGAAAACATTGAATATGATATTTTTCTAATAATTAAGTGATTAGTAAATTAGACAAATATTGAATAAGATACTTTTCTAATAATTAAATGATTAGTAAATTAGTAAACATTGAATACGATTTCTAATAATTAAAAGGTTAGAAAATTAGAAAACATTGTAAACGATTTCTATTAATTAAATGGTTAGTAAATTAGAAAACATTGCATAAGGTACTTTTCAAATAATTTAGTTATTAGTAAATTACCCAAATATTGAATAAGATATTTTTCTAATAATTAGGTGATTCGTAAATTAGAAAACATCGAATAAGATACTTTTCTAATAATTATGGGATTAGTAAATTACACAAATATTGAATAAGATACTTTTCAAATAATTAAATTATTAGTAAATTAGAAAACGTTGAATAAGATATTTTTCTGATAATTAAGTGATTAGTAATTTTCAAAACATTGAACAAGATACTTTTCTAATAACTAAGTGACTATTAAATTAGAAAACATTGCGTAAGATACTTTTCTAATAATTAAGTTATTAGTAAATTACACAAATATTGAATAAGATACTTTTCTAATAATTAAGTGATTCGTAAATTAGAAAACATTGAATAAGATACTTTTCTAATAATTAAGTGATTAATAAATTAGACAAATATTGAATAAGATTCTTTTCTAATAATTAAGTAATTAGTAAATTAAAAAACATTAAATAAGATACTTTTATAATAATTCAGTGATTCGTAAATTAGAAACCATTGAATAAGGTATTTGTCTAATAATTAAGTAATTAGTAAATTAGAAAGCATTGGATAAGATACTTTTCTAATAATTAAGTGATTAGTAAATTAGAAAATATTGAATAATATATTTTTCTAATAATTCATTGTTTCGTAAATTAGAAAACATGGAATAAGATACTTTTCGGATAATTAAGTGATTAGTAAATTATAAAGCATTGAATAAGATATTTTTCTAATAATTAAGTGATTAGTAAATTAGAAAGTTATGAAAAATATACTTTTCTAATAATTAAGTGATTAGTAAATTAGAAAACATTGAATAAGATACTTTTATAATAATTAAGTGATTAGTAAATTAGAAAACATTAAATAAGATACTTTTCTAATAATTAAGTGATTAGTAAATTAGAAAACTTTGAATAAGATACTTTTCTAATTATTAAGTGATTCGTAAATTAGAGAAATATTGAATAAGATACTTTTCTAATAATTAAATGATTAGTAAATTAGAAAACATTGAATAAGATATTTTTCTAATAATTAAGTGATTAGTAAATTAGACAAATATTGAATAAGATACTTTTCTAATAATGAAATGATTAGTAAATTAGAAAACATTGAATACGATTTCTAATAATTAAAACGTTAGTAAATTAGAAAACATTGAATACGATTTCTATTAATGAAATGGTTAGTAAATTAGAAAACATTGCATAAGGTACTTTTCTAATAATTAAGTTATTAGTAAATTACACAAATATTGAATAAGATACTTTTCTAATAATTAAGTGATTCGTAAATTAGAAAACATTGAATAAAATACTTTTCTAATAATTATGGGATTAGTAAATTATACAAATATTGAATAAGATACTTTTCTAATAATTAAATGATTAGTAAATTAGAAAACGTTGAATAAGATATTTTTCTGATAATTAAGTGATTAGTAATTTTTAAAACATTGAGCAAGATATTTTTCTAATAACTAAGTGACTATTAAATTAGAAAACACTGCATAAGATACTTTTCTATTAATTAAGTTATTAGTAAATTACACAAATATTGAATAAGATACTTTTCTAATAATTAATTGATTCGTAAATTAGAAAACATTGAATAAGATACTTTTCTAATAATTAAGTGATTTGTAAATTAGACAAATATTGAATAAGATACTTTTCTAATAATTAAATGGTTAGTAAATTAAAAAACATTGAATACGATTTCTAATAATTAAAAGGTTAGTAAATTAGAAAACATTGAATACGATTTCTATTAATTAAATGGTTAGTAAATTAGAAAACTTTGCATAAGAAACTTTTCTAATAATTAAGTGATTAGAAAATTAGACAAATATTGAATAAGATACTTTTCTGATAATTAAGTGATTAATAATTTTTAAAACATTGAACAAGATACTTTTCTAATAACTAAGTGACTATTAAATTAGAAAACATTGCGTAAGATACTTTTCTAATTATTAAGTTATTAGTAAATAACACAAATATTGAATAAGATACTTTTCTAATAATTAAGCGATTAGTAAATTAGACAAATATTGAATAAAATACTTTTCTAATAATTAAATGATTAGTAAATTAGAAAACATTGAATACGATTTCTAATAATTAAAAGTTTAGTAAATTAGAAAACATTGCATAAGATACTTTTCTAATAATTAAGTTATTAGTAAATTTCACAAATATTGAATAAGATACTTTTCTAATAATTAAGTGATTAATAAATTAGACAAATATTGAATAAGATACTTTTCTAATAATTAAGTAATTCGTAAATTAAAAAACATTAAATAAGATACTTTTATAATAATTCAGTGATTCTTAAATTAGAAACCATTGAATAAGATATTTGTCTAATAATTAAGTAATTAGTAAATTAGAAAGCATTGGATAAGATACTTTTCTAATAATTAAGTGATTAGTAAATTAGAAAATATTGAATAATATACTTTTCTAATAATTCATTGATTCGTAAATTAGAAAACATTGAATAAGATACTTTTCGGATAATTAAGTGATTAGTAAATTATAAAGCATTGAATAAGATACTTTTCTAATTATTAAGTGATTCGTAAATTAGAAAACATTGAATAAGATATTTGTCTAATAATTAAGTGATTAGTAAATTAGAAAACATTGAATAAGATACTTTTCTAATAATTAAGTGACTAATAATTTTTAATAATTTATAGCTGGATCATATATACAACTGAATCATACACAACTAAATCATTTATACAACTTGAGAGCCCTTTTGAGTAAATTATACGTTTAAGCTAAAAATGCTCATTTAATCATCACAGAACGTCACATTTTCTCACAAAAAGCATCTTTATTGTATTAATCGAGAAATTTAATGAACACATCAAGGTTCAAAACAAATTAAGGAATCGTGTAAATATTTAAAGTTTCCTCTTATTAATAGCAATTCAACTAACCAGGGATAATAAATTTATTTTATGTATTGCCATTCTTCATCTTATCTTAACCTACGCTTGCCCTGTTTGGTCTTATGCAACTAAATCTAAGCTTAAAACTATTGAAAGTCTTACAAAACATTACTATCCACCAAATAATCTCTGCTAAATGGTTTATGCGTAATTCTGATCTTATTAAAGCTATTAACATTCCTTCTTTATTTGATTTTTTAAACCTTTTTCCATTAAATTTCTTATTAAGCGTTATAACCATAACAATATTGCAATCCAGGAGATTGAATCATCAAATAGGGTTCTTAAACGGCAGAGTAAAATTTGACTCTAAGTTTTTCTTTTTGAATATTTCTGTAAATTGATTTATGATTTTGTAAATTTGTAAATTTATAATGGGCAATATTCAAATGTTTTCCATGCTTTCTTTCCTGTTATATCGGAGATGGAGCCTTCGAGGGTTAAATAGCTCCAAAATCTTAAACAGCAACTGTCATGTTTCAAGTTGTTACCAATGCTTTTCGGCTTCGTGCAGCTACAAATGGCAGGTGAAGAGCATAGATATTTTTCAGATGGCGCTATTACGAATTTCTAGACTGATTCGAATCGTTTTCCACGCTATTCTCTTCCATTCGGTCTGATGGCCAACTGGCTAGCTTTCTGGGCTTTGCCACCACAGGCATCAGGTTTGAATCCTAGCGAGGGGCATGAATATATGTGAATGGTTCGGAATCCACATTAAACCGAAGGTCCCCGTCTAATTAGCCTAAAATGTGCACAAAATGACCGTAGAAAAACAGACCAAACCAAATCTTCCATTCGTGATTTTTCATTTCGTTTGCTTTGTGCTCAGTTAATATAGCGAGTTTTGTCAATGTTAACAGACCTGATATTTTTTGTTTTATTGGTAGTGAATTTGTTAGCAAGAAACACCAAAAGCAATATAACAGAATTTGCAAGAAAGTTGTACTTTGCTTACTTTGAGATAAAGCTTGGAGATCAGCAGAAGTATTAGACACTACACAATATATGTTATATTTTTTAGTAGATGAAGGAAGAGGTTACAAAAGAAAAAACTTTTTTTCTGTAGTTCTTACAGTATGGAGCATCCAATTGTGTTAAAAGATGTTTCTACACTTTCCAAAAAAGAGTATGAGTTTTTCAAATGCTTAAAGAATAATACTTACATCACTGCATATTAAATTAAAAATTAATAACCACAACAGTGCACAAAAATAAAAAAATGAACCAATTTGCAAAAGAATATCGAAAATTGAACTTTATTTTTCAGTTCATATACATAAGTTTGAAACTTTGAATAAACACTCAAGAAAAATATGCTTTGACAGCATTTAAAGAAATTTTTTAAATTCCAGGGGAACCAGCGGGGCCATAATTATTAAAATATAATTTAATTTACTTTGATAAATTTAGAACTCGGGAACAATATAAAAGTTTATTTTCTACAAATAGCAAATCGATTTTTTTCTTGAAAATCTTAGATCAAAGAACAGAGAGCAAGAGGATCTTTTTCACCAACGCATTATTATAATGGTCCTTGCATTGTAAATATGACTTCTGGTACATCCATCAAGTAAGTCGCCATAAGAGAAACACGGACATTTACCGATCAAACGGAAAGAGAATTCAAATATCTTTATCGTTAGTTATTCAAATATCATTAGTTGAAAAAAAAATTGGTATTGTAAATACCGCTTTACTTTTGTTTCATATACATTTTTAGTTTTGTTGCACTGTGGGTTACAGGAAAATTTCGATTGATTATTTAGAATGATCACGCTAAAAATATAAGAAATATTTTAAATTATGAAATACATTAAAAAGATATTTCTGTGGTGCTTGTGCTACTAGTATATTTAAGACACACTACAAAAAGATCCAAAATAGAATTTAAGCGTGGGCATTTAAGCATTATTGTGGAATGTGTATTTAATTTGATTAGAATACTACAATTAAAGTTTTAGAAAAGTGTTTAGATGCCTTGGTTAGAAAAAAAAAATTGTTTTTAATCGGATAATGTGATTTGGCGCATCTTTCTGAAAATGTAATGTAATCCTTTTGTAAAGACTAATGCTTATTTAATCACAAGTATGGAAAATACACTTTTTAAATAAGAAATTATTTGAGTTTTCCAAAAAAATTTTTTTATAAAAAGCAAAAATAAAAAAAATGTAAAAAATTCAATTATAATTTGTTAAATCAAAAAAGTATAATGAATGTAGGAGGAAATATAAAGAAAAACATCAGAAAACATGTTCGCTAGGAATATAAGTAAAAAAATTAACAGTCCTTGAAAAAATAAAAATTAAAAAAATTGGGAAACATTTAGGATTATTTTTATTTTAAAAATATAAGCTAATGTTCAAGGGACATTTTATTTAACAGATTTCAAAGCAACTATAACCGATTTCACCTCTTATTTTAAAAAAGAAATATTTTCTTATTTAAATAAGATATATTTTGTCTCTTTTTTATATGTTGCGATAATACATGGTTACTGAAAAGGAGAAAAAAATTCATTTGCTATAACCATTTATAACCGATTTAACTTATAAATTATTTGCATAATAATAAAAATAACTTCTTGTTTATAAACCTGAAAATAGCAAAGATTGACTACATGGAATGCAGTCAATTTTCAAATAGGAAGATGGATGAAATATGAATCTAAAAGGAAGATGGTGCAGAGATTCATAAGAATTAAATTTTTAGTACACTAGTTTCCATATATTGAGAAAAATAAGAGAAATTTCATAGCTAGAAATAATTAAATTCCAAAACAATTATGTAATTTATAAAAGACATAAGAATATTATATGAAAATTAGCGAATTTGCTGCCGTTTAAATCATTTGACTCTTGACATAACTGGCTTTGAAAACATCAGTAGTTTCTATAAGCAGAAACTGCATAACGAAATTTCTGTAGCTATGTTTCAAATAGATTGATAAAAGCGAAAAATACTTCACATCATTTATTTGAAGAATTACGGTGGCAACCATTAAACGGATAAAAACGGATTAGAATCAATCTCATGGTTGAAAGTAAGCTGTTTTCTAATTCATGCATTGTAGAATGCATTTCTAAAATCGGTAATAGCTTCTAGAAGGTACAATCGAAGAAAACCTAGATCTACACTTATCATTGATGACTACTATTCCCAACTAACTGCGAAGAGACATGAAATTGCTACATCAACCCACTTCAAATCTTCTTTTGGGGTATCCAAATTAACTGTGCACAGAAGGATACCCGAATGAGGGTTATGTGCAAGATGTACAGCATTGTGTGTGTGTGTTTTTCAAACCATATCAACGAGAAAAATTTTGGTGAATCTAAATGTTTTTTTTTTTTTATCCTATGCCTGTCCCCAACTTCTCGATCATTACTTGACGGGCAGCCCAGTACAGTATAGAACGACAAGTCAAATCACTACAGGCCTTCACAGTAACACAAAAAGGTATACAGTTAAGAACAGTAGGGCACTGAGCTACTCTCCAGTCACGGACACAGCATGGTCGCAATGGGGACATATATCTATATCAGTCTGTCCTATTCTATACATGTGACTCCGGAAGTAGTTATGACCCGTGACAAGCCTAAGCAAGGAAATGGAAATTCTTGTTGACTTATTCAATAAAGAATTCCACTTTTTTTCAGAAGCGCCTTTTCTCTATACAGGTTGAAATGGTTGGATTTAATAGAGAAAAATATATATCGCCTTATGTGACGCAAAGGTAAAGGAAGATCAGGTTGCATCATTTGCGATCCATTCTACTGAACATACCAACCTGCTTATTTCCATATACCCCGCAATGGCTTGGAATCAACTGCAGAGCAATGAATTTCCTGGTGTTCAACTGCCTGCCTATCTTTACTATGCAGTTTATAGAAATCTCCCATTCACAGTGATTGGGAGTTGTCAAGGTCTTAATTGCTGCCATAGAATCAACAAAAAAGACGATAGTTTCTTTTTCACACTGTTCTATTAAATATTAGCCAAAGAAATGGCGGCTATTTCACCATCAAAGTTGCCAAAATGTCTGGTGAATCTAAATGCATGTGTGTAAGATGCAGTTAGTACTCCTACTTCCTAGATTACAATGTTACATACAATGTTTAACAATGCAGAACTGGTTAGTATAAAATTGCCCTAGGGAGGAGGAAATTGTGTCTTTGCGTTGAATATACACGTTCTTTGCATTTGATCATGTTTATATTCTCTAAAGAGACGTATTGTACAACTTAACCAACCCCTCTTCAATCCCTCAGGCACTTCAAACGACCTTGACTCAGAAACTGGCTTTGTTGTCAATTACGTGAATAAACACTATAGTTTCGCTCATGGACCATCACTGTGGCTATTAAAGGTGACCGCCCTTTATTTTGTAGTTGATCCTGCATTGAATCCAAGGTTCTGCATTTCCATTTTATGCTATTTTTAAGTCAGAAAATAAACCTATTGCTTTCATTTTTTTCTTCATCTGTGCTTAATTTGTGTAGCGCTATTTGATTAATGTTTTTGCGACTACTAAATAATAATATCAGGCTTACAATGTGCCTGATTTTCGCTATTTTTTTAATGCCTGTATAAATTTTCCAGATTTATACTCCAGTTAACTAGTATATTTAAATTCTAGTTAATAATTAATCGTATTATATCCTGCTATTTAAATTAAATTATTATATATTCTTACAAATTTTTATCTATTCAAAAATTATAAGACAATTATTTTATTATAAAACAATTATGAATTTGATTGAAATTCTAATTAATAATAATTTCAGAACCACAATGGGTCTGATTTTCAGTATTTTTTTAATACCTGTATAAATTTTCCAGCATTTGTATTACAGTTAACCAGTGTATTTATATTCTAGTTAATAATTAATATCCTTATATCATGCTATTTAACTAAATAAGTTAAATTATTGTGTATTCTTACAATTTTCTTTATCGGCTCCAAACGAAAAAAAATTATAAGACAATTATTTTATTATAAAACAATTATGATAAATATTCTTTAATAAGAGACAAATTAAAAAAAGTATACTATATACATTTTATTAAAAGCATACTTTATTGTTATATTTATATATATATATGACAAGTTTTAGAATTTCATGAAAGTAAATTGGTTATCTATCAAATTAAATGCATAAAAGGGCTTTAGTACACCTAACCATAACTATATATTGTAATTGAAATAAAATATTCAGTAATATGGTATGCATATGTCAGTAATAATTTAATTCTCATTATTTCTGTTAAAAGAAGGGAGTCAAATAACTGACGTAGATATCATGTGATATTTACTCAAAGTTGCGGTGATTTTGTCGGTAATGGAATAATTAAATTGAATTTTTCTTCTTAAGAGTGTAAGCCGATCTTTCATTATAAACCTTGAATGTGCAATGGCTCTGAAAGAAAAACATTCGTCGCTATGGAAACGCTCCTCCATACAGTTTTATCAATTAAATAGAATTGATTTCTTTTTCGCATTCCAATTTATTTTACTTCCAAAGAAATGTTTTTGCAATGTAAACTATTCTTCAGCCAGATTATTTTATTATTTTGCATATTTGCCAAACCGTCATACATCTCATAGTTCTGACAGAATAAAGTTTTCACATACTTGTATTTTTTTTGTTATAATAAGAAAAGAACTAGAAATAATTAAAAAATTCAAATGAATATAATATGAAAGTAGTTTCAGCTTATTCCAAATGTTACTGAAGTGTTTATAAAATTTAAAACTTCTTACATTTAAAAAGAATATTTTCAGCGATATAATATAATTGAGTTTTTATTGAATTAGTAATTTTGGTTTCAAAAAATTTTTTGTCATGTTTTACTTTTTGCAGAAGATGAGAATGATATAAAAAATTACGATGAGACTTTCAAAGGAAAGCTGGGATATTTTCATGGTAAGTTATTGATTTGAATAAATGCTGAATAATTAAATGTTTTTAATAACTATTTAATCCTTTAATGGCATTCATTAATTTTGTTTTTTAACATTAATGATATTTACTGTAATAAAAGTTTATAAATGAATCATATTATATTTCTTTGCAGAAACTTTGAAATCCTTATATATTTCTTTGTATTTAATAAGAATTACTTAACTATAAATATATCTTTTTGCTAAAAGTTTATCTTTACCTGCATTTCAAAATCTTATTTTAATGTAATTTTGCTATGAATAATAATTTATTTATTATGTTATATTAATTAACATATTTAATTGTGATAGTGATAAGTAATTTGAATAAATATTAAAAGATTATTTATACTTATATTATAAAAAATATGAGTAAATATAGATTTATACCTAAAATAAATAAGGTTTAAATATTTATTCAAATTATTTATCAAATTACATAAATGAATGTCATATTATTATGACAATTAATTATTACTTATTATAGCAAATTACTTAGTAAATTATTATTACTTTTTTGGAAAAATTACTTAATGAACAATTACTTATTGTGACAAATTACTTAATGAATTATTCCTTATTATGAAAAATTACTTACTGAACATTTCCTTATCATGACAAATTAATTAATGAATTATTTCGTATTATGACGAATTACTTAAGGAATTATTCCTTATTATGAAAAATTACTTACTGAACATTTCCTTATCATGACAAATTAATTAATGAATTATTTCGTATTATGACGAATTACTTAATGAATTATTCCTTATTATGAAAAATTACTTACTGAACATTTCCTTATCATGACAAATTAATTAATGAATTATTTCGTATTATGACGAATTACTTAAGGAATTATTCCTTATTATGAAAAATTACTTACTGAACTTTTCCTTATCATGACAAATTAATTAATGAATTATTTCGTATTATGACGAATTACTTAATGAATTATTCCTTATTATGAAAAATTACTTACTGAACATTTCCTTATCATGACAAATTAATTAATGAATTATTTCGTATTATGACGAATTACTTAAGGAATTATTCCTTATTATGAAAAATTACTTACTGAACATTTCCTTATCATGACAAATTAATTAATGAATTATTTCGTATTATGACGAATTACTTAAGGAATTATTCCTTATTATGAAAAATTACTTACTGAACATTTCCTTATCATGACAAATTAATTAATGAATTATTTCGTATTATGACGAATTACTTAATGAATTATTCCTTATTATGAAAAATTACTTACTGAACATTTCCTTATCATGACAAATTAATTAATGAATTATTTCGTATTATGACGAATTACTTAAGGAATTATTCCTTATCTTATTATTTAAATGAATTTTTGAAATTTGGGACGTTCATTTCTAAGACTGATTAGGAAATTGAATTCAAAATATTAATTGAATCTCAAATTATCTCTAATTTTGTTTCTAAGTAATGATGTTATTTTAGGATTTTTAATTCTACTTACTTCGTAGTTAAACGTTTAACATTAGAACCACTGGGAAAATGTGTCTACAAGTTGAAATAAACAAAAACAAATATTTAAAATATTTTCCCAGCTAATTATTTTTAATACTTTTCCTCGGTACATTTTTTATAGTAGCCTTTCATCCAATTCAACACATTTAAATAAAACTCATTTACGTTGTAAAGAATTATTCAACAATGAACCCACACAACGAACCTTAAACATTGCAACACTTGGAGGACATCTACTCCTTTCCAAAACTTCAACAGGTCCTTTCACCCAGTTCAACTCACTTAAATAAAATTTATTTACAGTGTAAAGAATTATTCAACAATGAACCCACACAAGGAACTTTAAACATGACAAAAACTGGAGGACATCTACACCTTTCCAAAACTTCAACAGGTCCTAGTTGTCTTTAATCTAGTTCAGCACACTTAAATAAAACTTATTTGCAGTGCAAAAAATTATTCTACAATAAACCCTCACAATGAACTTTAAACATTATAACACTTAGAGGATATCTATTCCTTTCCAAATCTTCAACAGGCCCTAGTAGCCTTTCACCCAGCTCAACACACTTAAATAAAACTTATTTACAATAAGAATTATTCAACAATGAATTCTCATGATGATTCTTAAACATTACAACACGTGGACAACTACTCTTTTCCAAAACTTCAACAAACCCTAGTAGCTTTCAAACAGATCAACAAACTAAAATAAAACTTATTTATAATGTGAAAAATTATTAGACAATAAACCATCACAAAGAACCTTAAACATTATAACACTTGGACAACTACTCCTTTCCAAAACTTCAACAAGCCCTAGTAACCTTTCACCCAGCTCAACGCACTTAAATAACACTTATTGACATTATAAAGAATTATTCAACAATAAACCATCACAAAGAACCTTAAACATTACAACACGTGGACAACTACTCCTTTCCAAAAACTTCAACAGACCCTAGTAACCTTTCATACAGATCAACAAACTAACATAAAACTTATTTATAATGTACGTCTGGTCAACGGCAACGTCTACACCAAAATTTCAACAACGTTCTTCCTGATTCTCTTCACATTTCAACACTTGTTCTTTCTTTTTTCTTACGCCTGAGGTAATTCCCCCTCCCCTATCCAATGCGACGCATTTTAGTTGACAACTAATGTCGTACATACAACTATATACATAATATATTAATGCAATTTTCATATATTAATATTATGTTAATGCAATATATATGTATTGTGCAATTAAATAATGCGTATATGCATATACGCAATATATTAATGCAGATTTTGTGGCTTAAAGATTTATTATGAAAAGAAGAGTTCGTTTAAAAACCTAATTTAAAAAATGCGCTTCGAATTGCTTGATATTTTTCTGAATACCAATTTATGTAGATCAGTGCACAATCTAAAAACTTTTATCTATAAATCTTATTTTTTTTATTTAACAATACATTAATAAATCTTTTTAGAAAATCCTTTTCCTAAGATGGCACCAGGGGCAAGATTCTCCCACTATGATGGTGCCGAAAGTAAGTTAATTTGTAAAGTACATGAAGTATTAGTTTTAAGTAGTAATTTCAAAATTTTAACAAAGAATATAAAAGCAGATAAAATAAAGATAATAGACAAGTAGATAGTAATACAATAGTAGATAATTGTAAGGAATTCAAAATGTCAAAATAAACGAATAAATTAAAATCTATATTTTTTCAATTAAACTTTACTGGGCAAGATCTCGATATTAATAATTGATATACTCTGATATATAATTTTTAACTTATTTTTATCTTTTAGGTATAAATAAATAAAACTTCTATTTACATGAAATAAAAAAAAATTCTTAAAGTTACATTACGAAAAAACGCATGAATTAAATATGCAGAAATTTTTATATTTTCTTTGGATTAAATTTTTTTCTAATATCGATATTAATAATCTAGTATATTACTGATAATCGACAACAAAGAAAATTTTATAAAATTATTTATATGGACATTTTCGTGATGCTTTCAATTATTTACAAATTGTAAACAAATTAAACTACTTAAATCAAATTTTCGAGATTCTAGTCATATTTGAATTTTTAAATCTTTGAAACAGAAAAACGCGAAACAATTAAGTGATGTATTGTTTGTTTAATGTGATAAATTGTATAAAATAATAAATATAGTTAATGTAAAATAAATAATATTAATGTAAAACAATAAATATAGTTGTTTTAGATCAGAATTAAGTTATCTCATGTGTATAAATTGATGAATTTACCCTATTTTTTGAATATTAAGAAAATTTGGTAAATCCAATGAAAATGAAAATGAAATGAATGTAGAAATGAAATGTCGAATGATTAAGTCGAAAATGAAATGAAATGCCGAAAAATTAAATTTTGAATCATAATTATCAGAACAATTTAAATTAATTTTGATTTATAAGCACATAGGTGTGTCAAATTTAAAAAAAGAAAAAACACACTTGTAAAATTCAGTATATGAAAACAGTATATTCTATTTAAAGAATGAAAACGCATATCAACATAAAAATCAATAGAACGCTTATAATATGAAATCAAACAACAACAAAACAAAGGTTAATCGAAACAAGTAATACAAGGAAAAAAATTTTAAAGTCAATTCCTACTTTTTTTTCCACTGTATTGCAGAAAGTCCTTTGTAGATCATTTTCATTCTTTTTTTAAAGTTTATCTGACGCCCTCTATTGGTAGATATATGCAACTTAAATCTAAAAAAAAACAAAAATTAATTCATTAAATTTAATTACTGAATTAATATTTGAAAAAACTGTATTCACATCCAGTGCCATCCACTACAAGTTAAAAAAATGTATTTGAACTTGAGTGGATGAATAAAAAGTATTTTATGAACGATTGAAAATTTGAACAAGATATATATATATAGGGAGAGCGTGAGCTAATAGAAGGAATTGAAAAAATAATTTTAGTACTGATGCTTGTTTCTTCAAGGAAAACATCCTTCAATGGGCATTTGTTTTAATTATGTAGTTGATGGAAGATATATCGTGCAGAAATGAACGATATCCAAAGCATCCCATGCATTTTCTGTAGGATTTAAATCGGGGTAGTATGTTGGCTAATCTATTCTTAGAGATATCTTAACTTTTTGGAAGCTCCTCCACAGCATAAGTACGATATACGTACGTAGTAAGCCTGGCATTTCATTTATAAAGACGAAGGGAGGTTATTAAGGATTTCGAAATTAAACTATATTTAAAATTTAAATATTTTCTAATTAAAATGAATTTAAAGATTTTCGGAAATAAAATGAATTTAAAATTTAAATATTAGGCGAAGATGAAGACTATAAAGACGGAGGGAGTTTCTTAAGATTTTCAGAATAAAAATAAATAAAAAATTTAATTATTAAACTAGAGATTTATTTTATATTATAGAAATAGTATAGAAGTTTTAAATAGGCTACTATTTTTAAGGGGATATAGTGTTTTACGTTTTTTTATGTATAATTGTGCGAGTTTTTATTGAATCATTAATTTGGGTTTTAATAATTTTTTCCGTTGTATTTCATTTTTATAGAACATCGAAATGATATGCATAAATACGTTGGATCTTACAAAGGAGATTTGGGATATTTTCATGGTAAGTTTTTTATTTGAATAAATGCTGAATAATTAACTTAATTTCAAATCTAAACAATAATTATATTTAATGAATTAAAAATTCACGAAATAAAAATATTAAATTGCTTTTCAAAACTAAATATTCATTTATGCTATTTAAAATTTTTTTTAAAAATAATTACTATTTTATTTAATTTATGATAATTACATAGTTTGATCTTACTTAAGTGCATTACTGCCATGTGTAATATTTTATTTATTATATTATAATACATAATGTAATTTAATTGGGGTAATGAAAATTATTCGAATAAATAATAAAATAATTCTTATTTTTTAAGTTATATTTATTCGCTTTTCTGTATATTTTGTTTATTTTTAAAAATGAATAGTGAAACCATATATAAAATAATCGCTTAAATAATTCTTTTCAGAAAGTTATTTACATTATATTTTTATTACATGAAATCGTTTGTTAAAATATTACTTTTAACAAATACATTTACACATCCATAAATTTTTTTTTTTCTAATTTATTACATTTAAAGCTAGACGTATTAAAAACATTTTATAATTATTTCTGCATAGAATATGCTTTGTTATTAGTTTATAATGTTCTATTTTTATGAATAGTAAGTAAATAAAAATATTATTTTTTTAAACATATGTAAACAAAATTAAAAAAACAATACAACTTGTTTTATGAAATGCTATATGATTTTTATCTAACACAATATTCTTTTATATAAACCTGATATATTGTTAAGTTATTTTTGTTTCTTAAATATTTCATTAAATTTCTTGAAGTAAAAATGTAGTGGCAAAAAAAATTTTAATTTAAATCTATATTTTACAAGAAATAAACTACATTTCGAACTCCTATATTGCTGCAACTTCTAACTTTAGTAGCACATGGTATGAAGTAGAGATTTTAAATATTTTTTTATCAATAGTTTTTCAATATTAGGTTTTACTTAAATTTATAATTTATTTCAGATCGCCCATTTCCTACCAGTGAACTAGGAGCAAAATTTGAGTATGCTGATCTAGTCCAAAGTACGTTAATTTGTGAATTATTAGAAATAGTTCTTACAATAAAAAAAATTAGCAAATAATTTGTTTTATAGATATATGACTTAATTGAAAATTTAATGCAACAGCTAGGGGCATGTAAACTTGTTACCATAGTAACGAATTTCAGACGCTAAAATACCTAAAATATTTGTCAGTTTTTTTCAGTAAAACCTTACTTATGAAGACCATGATAAAGTTTATCGTCCCTTTTTTAATTATAAGTAAATGTTGGGGCCTGAATGGCCGAGTGTCTAACGCTCTAGCGCTCAGTGTCACAGATTTCGGGTTCGAATACCGGCGTTGGCAAGGATGTTTGTAGTTGTTTGGTTGTTCAGGGTTTGTAGTGGCATCATTTTAAGCCATTAAGTCGTCTCATAGTCGTCATAAGTCATAAGTCGTCATCAATCTCTATGAATGTTGGGCGTAGGACTAACAACCCTACCTCTTAAAAAAGTCAGCGTTTCTGAGCCAAGTCAGACTTCTACCTACGGGTGCTCTATCACAACAGAAGCTGCCCTTCGACCATGAGTCCATACTGGTTCGTGGGCTTGGTTTAGGTGTCTACTATGTGGGATACGAACAACAACAACTACATTAAGTAAATATTAAATCTATTAAATAATAAATCAGGATTATAGAAAGTACATATACAATTAAAAAGTAAAACATTTTCTTTGTTTGCAATTTATATATTTCTGTAAATGTATTAAAATAACTTTGTAATTATATTGATCAAAGCAAGTATGATGATTTAGAGAAAAAAATAAACGAGTTTTTTTAATTTTGGTTCATTATGCCAATTTGAAATTAAAGACGTTTGAAAATTTTATGCTTTTATGTTTTATGTTTAAAATATACACTGAAGTGACAAAAGTCATGGGATAGCAATATGCAAATTTTCAGATGGCAGTAGCATCGCGTAGAACAGGTATAAATGCGCAGTGCTTTCGCAGAGCTTTCATTTCTGTTCAAGTTATTCATGTGAAGAGGTTTTTACGTGATGATGACGGCACGATGGGAATTAACAGACTTTGAACGCGGAATGTTAGTTGGAGCTAGACGCATGGGTCATACCATTTCGGAAATCGTTAGGGAATTCAACATTCCCAGATCCACTGTGTCAAGAGTATGCCGGCATAACATCCCACCATGGACAGCGCAGTGGTCGACCGCCTGCACTTAACGACCGAGACCGGCGACGTCTGCAAAGAGTCGTAAATTCTAACAGACAAGCAACACTGCGTCAAATAACCGCAGAAATCAATGTGGGACGTACAAGGGACTTGTCTGTTAGAAATGTGCGGAGAAATTTGGCTTTCTTGGGCTATTCCAGCAGAAGACCGACTCGAGTGCCTTTACTGACAGAACGACATCGCTTGCAGCGACTCTCGTGGGCACGTGAGCATATCGGTTGGTCCCTAGATGAATGGAAAACCGTGGCCTGGTCCGATGAGTCACGATTTCAGTTGGTAAGAGCTGATGGTAGGGTTCGAGTGTGGCGCAGATCTCACGAAGCCATGGACCCAAACTGTCAGCAAGGCACTGTTCAAGCTGGTGGTGGCTCCATAATGGTGTGGGCTGCTTTTTCATGGCATGGACTTGGTCCTCTGGTGCGACTGGACCGAACATTGACTGGAAATGCTTATGTTCAGCTACTTGGAGATCACTTGCAGCCATTCATGGACTTCATGTACCCAAACAACGATGGAATTTTTATGGATGACAATGCGTCATGTCACCGGGCCACAACTGTTCGCGATTGGTTTGAAGAACATTCTGGACAATTCCAACGAATGATCTGGCCACCTAGATCGCCCGACATGAATCCCATCGAACATTTATGGGACATCATAGAGAGGTCTGTTCTTGCCCAAAATCCTGCACCATCAACGCTTTCACAATTATGGACGTCTATCGAGACAGCATGGCTCAATATTCCTGCAGAAGACTTCCAATGACTTGTTGAGTCCATGCCACGTCGAGTTGCTGCACTTCGCCGGGCGAAAGGAGGGCCGACACGATATTAAGAGGTATCCCATGACTTTTGTCACTTCAGTGTATTATTGCAATTTATTATCTACACATATTGATACATAAATGCTGAATAGTATTACGCAAATAGAGAAAGACTTTTTAATTTTAATTTAGATAATTTGTCTTTTAAAAAAATTTTATGAATTCAAGATCATTACAAATATTATCTACCACAATACAGAAAACTTTCATTAAAACAGTTTTTATTGCCATCATGGTTTTTAAATGTATATAATTTATAAATAAATAGTTACTTTTCTTACTATAGTTTAAGTAATAAAATATTAAATGTTTAATAGATGTTAATAAATTTATTGCCTACATTTTGTCTTTAGACTTTTCAACAACAATATAACTTTTTGAAAGTCGAGATTTTATTGATTTTTTAAGAACCCTATATGTAAATATACATAATTTTTCCATTATTTTTTCAGATGGATTTGTTCCCCAAGACATTTCAGAATTGAACCATGTTAATTGGTGGAAGAAACGTTTTCAAGGAAAGATGCTATTAAACTCGAGAGTTTTACCTTCTAAGGATAACAAACTCCCTAATAATAATTTCATATACATGATGCCTACAGGTACTCAAAAAATGAATAATTATGAAAAAAATTACATAATAAGGAATTAAATCTTTGAAATAAATGTATAATATAATATTTATATATATATATATAATTATATAAAAAAAATTTTATCAATACTATCGGAATATTTTCCAAGATATGTTTTGACCTGAATCCAATCATTTAAAGAGTAAAGATAACATTATAATATCCTACGAATACGTATTTCTTGATAAAGTTTTTCGCAGGATGTTATTATTAATACCTTTTAATTTAAAAAAAAATCGTTTTGGGTTTTTATGAACTTCTTTTGAGTTTTACTGATTTCAAGGAAAAATAGTTTCATATATTATTATTGCATATTTTGTATATATATTTACATTCTATTTCATCTAGCAATGAATTCTAGTCGTTCAACCTTTTGAAATTTCTCTAATGATTTTCAGCTTCATTACTCTAGCTCAAGCGTGATTCATATGTTAAGCACTCTCTTTTCTTCTGAAGGATTTGAATACGAGGCATTTCAGTGGTTTCGCATAACGAACTATGGTTTTGAGATACAATTTCAATGCGTTTCAATGAAGCACAGAATAGCTTACGTGTAGCGAATAATGTTGTGGCTTTTGTTATTCAAACTGACCGCCGGTAATTTTAGTTCATTGTCAGCTTTCCTTTGCTAATGATTATATACACTCAAGAGCCAAAACATTATGACCAGCTGTCAATAACGAGTTGGCTCACCTTTGGCGCGCAACACAGCTTCAACCCGCCTTCGCATGGATTAATACCTCCACTTAATACCAGTTAAATACCCCTTCCACCACCTCATCACGTGCCTTCCACGTCATCCAGGCGAGCTCATTGCAAAATGTAGGGGCGGTCATAATATATATTATATATATATATATTATATATATGAATTATTATATCATGTATTATTATATCATTAATTATTATATGGATTTTTATAGAAATCATCCGAAATAGAAATGTGTTTATAGGATATCGAAATAAATACATAGTATTTCAATATATATATAGGATTTTGTCCTATATATATAGAATATATAGAACGAAATAGAAATCATCTATGAAATCTGCAAAGATCCGTATAGAATGTAGCACAATACTCAAAAGATAATTTAATTAATATTTAATTAGCAAAAATATGTATCCTCAAATCATTATAATCCAAGTTATAAATATATATTTGTTTCTCTCTTTTTTTATTTCATATATACACCTATATATATAGGTGTTATGATATATATATATATCTATATATATACACCTATATATATAGATATATATATATATATCATAACACCTAAACACAAAAATCAAAGCAGAACTAATAAGGTATGAATTAAAAAAATTACCATTTTAGCACACCGAAGGCTACTACAAGAATTTGCTATGCACAAAATGTATGATAAAACCATCATAAATTTCGCAATGCAAAACCCCTTAAGTTACTCACATTCAGGCCTTTCAAAAAGGTGGATAAAAAAAGAAATTATTCCAAATCCTAAATGGGCATAAACTGCAGTAACGACACTTGAAATCATTTAACAAACGTGGAAATCAAAATTTAAATAACAAAAGTTGCATTGGCAGATAAAAAAAGACCTATTTGTATATATATATACATAACATGAATTCAGAGATTAACGATTGTATTGAATTTACTAACTTGCTAGGTAATGAGTGCAAACTTTGAAAATGGAGCAAATGTAATCGTCAAAGATAAAAGTTGTTGAAAAAATAATTTATTTTAATTCTACTTTGACTGGAAACTATCTTCATAATGAAAATAGTTTCCAGTCTTATTTTTAGCCATGTATGCAGTCACATCTAATCTCATATCGTATCTTTAATCATAAAATAACTCACTGAAAAACTTGCGGGACAATCGATTGACAATCAACAGTATTGCAAATGTCTTTCTCTTAATATGTTTTTTTCCCTGTTCATTGAAGGCATCAAAAAGCGAGATTACACTGCTGCCCAGCTGGTCAACATGCTGAAAGCATTAGCCAAGGCCAGAAGGCAACGGCAAATTCGCATAACCGGCAAAGGTCTGCGATTTGGAATCAGCAAGTAGATGGAGACCGGTAGCAACCATCAATCTTTGAGTGTCAAAATAACTTTTTAGCTGTAGAAAGGTATTCATTGCATCTCGACCACATAAGGCAGGGTTGTCCAACTTTGTGGTTTCATCGGGCCGCATTTGATTAAAAAGATGTCTCAAAGACCACCACCTAATTTATGATTGTTTATATTTATTTGTTATAAAAAGGTTCATGTAGCATGCGATAAATAATGTACAATATAAGATGTACGCCAAATAATCCAAAATTTTATATCCAAGATTATTGCTATTACCATTATTATTTATTATCTTAGGCCAAGATTAATATTTTAATCTGTTTTTTTTTTTTTCGTATAGGAAATGTTTTGTTTTGTTTTGTTCTTGTATAAATCAAGAAATTTTAATTACTGACATGAGATTAGGAAATTTAAACTGGAACTTTTTATGAAATAAAAACTTCCTTAATTTCGAATAATTATATAATTAGAATGCCAAAAAAATAAATAAATTTAAAGTTTAAAAATCTCAATAAGTTATGATTTCCCTTTAGGCCGCATTCATAACAGCCCTTGGCCACATGCGACCCGCAGACTATGAGTTGGACAGCCCAGATATGAGCTTCACGCTCAGTAAAAGTTTTGGGTGTTTTTTCTGCGTATTAAACATATTTAATTAAAATACCTGGGTTAAATTAACAGAGAAGTGGATTTTACGTTTTTAAAAATAGGAGTAACAGTTTAGACAAAATAAAATTTATAATTGGTAAAAAAATTTTTTTATTAAGTTTCATTTGATAAACACATCCAGAACTTTTACTTCATGAAATAAAAAAAAGAAAAATGTAGCTTTTTAAAATATGTTTTGCTGTTTTTAATATCATTGATCCTGTTTTATTTTTTGTTTGAAAAGTTGTTGTTCCAAATTTTAAAATTTATGTTCATAAATAAAATATGTTATACAAAACATTAATATTTTTTAAACCTTTTTGAAAATTATTTATTAATCTGACTATGTTATGTGGCTTTAAAAAATATAAATAAGATGGGTTTTTTTGTAATATCTACAGTTGAGTTTTTGAAGTGAAAAAAATAAATTAAATTGTTATTTTTCATTTAAGTTAAGAATTAAATTAGGAATAAAGTTCATTCAATTAAATTAAAGAAATTTTTAAGAATTAAAAATATGTTTTCGACAAATTTTTGTTAATAATAATTTAAAATGATATACCTTCTTTTTCTGTTAGAAATATGCCAAATTTGTCTTTAAGAAACATAAAAATTTAATTAACAAAGTTTGTTTTACAGAAAATAAATTTTGTTTACTTTGTCATGTAAATTTAATTAAATGAGTTTAATGATTAAATTTAATTAAAATACAAAAATTATTCAAAACTTTGTATTAATTTTTTTTAAATGTGATGATATTAACTATATTTTTTAATTTGTTTTTATTGCTTTTTGTTATTCATTGAAACTTTTATGAAAGCAGTTTAAGAATTATTTTTAACATCTAATTAATTAAAGCAGCAAAAAGAAATACAGTCTAGACTTATCAGTAATGAATAATTTTTTTATTATATAGATGTTGCATAATTTTGATTAAGTTTGTTTCATTCCTATTTTCATTAACATTCCTTTTTTTATTAGTTTAGTATAGTAATGTTGTCTGAGTTCATGTTCATTGTACAAGGCTAGTAATTTTTATATTATATGATATTGATATGTTACTTATGCAATTTGATGGCGTTGAATATGCAGAAAGCTAAAAATATTAATAGAATTGGCAAAAAAAAAAAACATTTTGCATTTTAAATAATTAAGTTCTTATATTATTATTATTGATTTTTTTAATTTGTTTCGTGGTTATTTTTTTAAACTAACAGTAGAAAGTAGTTCTTTGTCTTTTTAAAAGTTAATGATAAAAAATGTTTTTTTTTATATTAAATGGATATTCATGTAATATATTTCCATGTGTTCTGTCAGTCGTAATATTAAACTATTCTTCCTTTTACCAACAAAATTACAATGGATATAAATTTACTTCTTCTTCATTGTCGCAACAGCCCCATGATGGGCTAAGGCCACCTCCTTACAGATTCAGAGACATCAGATGATGTCTTTTTTCGGGGTAGAGTCGTCAATCCTGCGCCAAACCGTCATATAATACTGGAACTTACGGTTTGAAGTGGATTCCGAACTATTACAAACACCCATGCACCGCCGGGACTCGAGGCCGAAGCCTGTGGCTCAAAACAGCAGAGATCTAGTCGTTCGGCCATCAGGCTCCATATAAATTAACACCTTTATCAATAAATACCAGTTTACCATTAACGAATGTAATTTAAGATAGTTGTACAAAAATTTACTTAAAGGGAATAAAATTGTTTCTCATTTAAATAAAAATAGCAAGAAAAATATTATTTTTTTTAAATTTTGAAACAAACATTGCCTACCTTTTTTTCAGTTATGCTTGAATTTCGACGATTTCTTTTAAGTTTATATAATTTAACAATATTTTAATTATATTTTAATTCATTAAAAGGATTTCAGTAAAAAATTCAGTTAATTTTTCAGTTATTAAAAAAATCTTTAATATATCTGAATTTAAACTAACCTAACTTTTATAATACAGGTTTCATATATACCCATTATTTATAGATTTCGTATATACCCTTTATTTATAGGTTTCATATATACCATTTATTTATGGGTTTCTTATATATCCTTTATTTATATATTTTTTATATAATTTTAAGTTATTAATATCAAAATTCAAATAAATATTAATATAATGTAAAATAAATGCTAATTGTTATTATTTTCTTATAAATTTTGCCCTTGATTTTTTTCCTGTCGGTTTTTATAAAGAAAATATGTAAAATACATTTGATCCCCATGCATTTAATGTCATAAATATTTTGAAATATCTTAATTGATAAAAAATTTAATTATTATTTATTTTATTCTGATTAGTATTATCATAATAAAATATTTAATTTTGTGATTTTTTTTCTTTGTTATTTAATTTTTCTTAATAGTTTGCAATGCTACAATTGCTTTTAAATTTATTAAGGAATTGTATATTTCATTTAGCTTTCAGACTTCATACCATCACAGAAAATACTTGTTCAAATTCTCAAGCTCAATATCAGCTATCTTTTTTCACCACACACTAATGATAAATTTTTGATCTTAAATAATCTTAAAATCGTCATTTTGAGACTATTGTGATTTAATTTTTCAGATTTTAAATGTCCCACTTCGCAGAAATATTTGCTCAATTACTCATGTATATCATCTGTCTGTGTAGGTCTTTGAAACCACACGAAAATTAAAATTTTATTCTTAAATGATCTTCAGATGTTTGTCATTTACATAAATTTTAATGCAAATATGTATCAAATTAGATTTATAATTTTATTACCAATATAACAAAATATATTTTCAAGTAGAAAAATCAATTAAAAAATAATTTATAATTTCAGCTGCAGTAAAAGCGTTAATTTCATTAATGTTAGTTATTGTTAAAGTTTTTGTTGGATTTAATTTTTTTTCTTTATAACTTAAGTTTTCTTAGTTTGTTTTACAATGATATGATTGTTTTAAAAGTTATTAAGGAATTGTTCATTTTATTTAGCTTTTAGATTTCATACCGTCACAGAAATTATCTGTTCAAATTCTCAGGCTCACTGTCAGCTATATTTTTTTTATGTGTGATTTTCTTCATACACAATAATGATAAATGTTTTAACCTTAAATTACCTTAAAAGCGTCATTTTAAGACTATTGTGACTTAAAATTACGATTTTAAGATATTTTTTATTATTTTTTCAGCTTTTTAATGTCCTATTTTGCAGAAATATTTGCTCACTTATTCAAACATTTCATCTGTCTCCGTGTAGATCTTTGGAATCACACGAAGGTTAAAATTTTATTCTTAAATGATCTTCCAATGTTTGCCCTTTACATAAATTTTAACGTAAATATTTATCAAATTAGGTTTGTAATTTTTTATTGCCAATATTGCAAAATATAATTTCAAGTATAAAATTAAATTGAAGAAGAATTTATAATTTTAGCTGCACTAAAAGCGTTTATTTCATTAATGATAGTTAAAGTTTTTGTTGGATTTGATTTTTCTTTTTTTGTAATTTAAGTTAATTTTTTGGCAATGCTATAATTGTTTTTCAATTTATTAAGGAATTGTATATTTTATTTATATTTTAGATATCATACCGTTAGAGAAAATATTTGTTCAAATTCTCAAGCTCAACATCGCCTATCTTTTTTCTATTCCTACTATTAGTTCACACTCTCCCTATATATATATCCTGTTCAAATTTTCAATCGTTCATAAAATACTTTTTATTCATCCATTCAAGTTCAAATACATTTTTTTGAACTTGTAGTGGATGACACTTGATGTTAATACATTTTTTTCAAATATTCATTCAGTAATTAGATTTAATTAATTAATTTTAGTTTAAGTGTTAAATTAAAATTAATTGTTAATTAAATTAAAATTAATTTAATTGATTTTAGTTTAATTTAGTTCTTTTTTAGATTTAAGTTGCATGTATCTAATAATAGATGGCGCTAGATGTAAGAGGAAAATTTCAACTTTATTTGTAAAGTATTTTTCTGCAATAAAGTGGAAAAAATGTAGGAATTGACTTTTAAAAAAAATTTTTTTTTTCATATTACTTATTCTTTATGGAAGTGTTTTCTTCACACACAATAAGGATAACATTTCGATCTTAAATTTTCATAAAATCGTCATATTCAGACTGGTGACTCATGTTTTCAGCTTTTAAATGTCCTACTTCGCAGAAATATTTGCTCAATTACTCAGACATTTCATGTATGTCCGTGTAGGTCTTTGAAACCACACCAAAACTAAAATTTTGTTCTTAAACGATCTTCAAATGTTAGTCATTTACATAAATTTTAATGTAAATGTGTAGATTTATAATTTTATTACCGATATCATAAATTATATTTTCAAGTAGAAAAATAAATTCAATAATAATTTATAAACTTTTTTTATAGTTTTCGCTGCACTAAAAACATTTATTTCATTTACGGTAGTTATTGTTAAAGTTTTTGTTAGACTTTATTTTTGAGTCTTTTTTTATTTTTTTATAAAAAAATCCGAGTCTTCCAGTGACATTTAAAAAGTCTGAAAATGTATATAAAATATTGTTCCCGGATCTTTCAGTTAGAAATATTCTAATTTTAATGAAATAATAATCTAAATTTTTTTTATTAATTTTGACTCTTTACAAAAAATAGCTCATTGCATATCATTTTTAAAATATCATTTTAAATCTACTATTTTATTAATATTTATAAATATTAATTGTACAATTCGTATTGATTAATTTGTATAAATTTTGCCCTTAATTTTTTTCCAATAATTTATTAAATTTTATTATTATTTACTTATATTATTTTGTATATAGAATTATATAAATAAATTATAAATTTTGCCCTTATTTTTTCCCCCCAAATTATTAAGTTTTATTATTATTTATTTATATTATTTTGTATATAAAATTATATAAATAAATTATAAATTTTGCCCTTATTTTCTCCCCACCAAATTATTAAATTTTATTATTATTTATTTATATTATTTTGTATATAGAATTACATAAATAAATTATAAATTTTGCCCTTATTTTTTTACCACCAAATTATTAAATTTTTTTATTATTTATTTACATTATTTTTGTATATACAATTACATAAATAAATTATAAATTTGCTCTTAATTTTTTTCATCAAATTATTAAATTTTATTATTATTTATTTATATTATTTTTGTATATAGAATTATATAAATAAATTATAAATTTTATCCTTAATTTTTTTGCCACCAAATTATTAAATTTATTATTATTTATTTATATTATTTTTGTATATACAATTTATTATTACTTTTGCAAAATACATTTAAATATTTATGATATTAAATGAATATCATTTACATGCATTCAATATCATGAACATTTTGAAAAAAAATATTTGTATTGCTAAAAAATAGCATTTTAAAATAATAATTAATAAAAATAATAATTTAAATTAATAATAACTTTTTCATAATCTTAAATAATAATCTAATAATAAAATTAAAAACAATAAAGTTAGGTAAAAAATTGAAGGGTAAAATTATCACTATATATATATCATATTCATATAATATCATATTCAGAATCATATTCATATAATATCATATTCATATAATATCATATTCAGAATATCATATTCATATAATATCATATTCAGAATATCATATTCATATAATATCATATTCAGAATATCATATTCATATAATATCATATTCAGAATATCATATTCATTATAAAGTAAATATTCTTAGATTATCATTTGTAAGTGATTTAATCGTAGGTTTCTATCTTTGTTATTAATTCTAGTTCTTGGTATGTTAATGCGATAATTTGACATAATAGGCTAAATTTTTGTATTAAACAAGTTAAATAATTCTTGTTTCTTTAATATATAATTTGGTATCATCCTTATTTTGCAAGGCCAGAAATTTTAAGAAGCCCAAGAACTCAATGCAAAAGTAATGATGCAAATGAAACTCAGGGACGCATGTTACAGAAATATTAATGCAAAAATAGATATTTTATATTTTTGTAGAAATTTGGAGAATTTTACCCTTCAATTTTTCCAAGCATCAGCAATAGTCAATCTATAATAGTAAGAGAATAAGTTTACCTTAAGCAGGAAATTTTAATAATAATTTTTCATTTTGTTTATATATATTAATAAAAAAGATTGTTCATAAAAAATGAGTTAACCAACAATAAAAAACTAAAAAGATTTTCCACCTTAGTCTAGATACTCAATTTCTAAATTATGACATTCAATAAACAGGTTCAGTAAATTACAGTTCTAAATAAAATAAATTATTTATATTACCCTATCTTCAAATGAATTTAATATGTTATTGAGTTCCTACCATTATTTTTACGTTTACAAAGGATTGTTCATAAAAAATGAGTTGACCAACAAGTTTTATTGTTGGACAACTCATATTAGTTTTCTTTTGAAAACTAAGAAGATTCTCCGTCAAAATAAATAATTATTTTCAATTAGTCTAGAAACTCAATTTTTAAATTATAACATTCAATAAGTAGGTTCAGTAAATTATAATTCTAAATAAAATAAATTATTCATATTCCTCTATCTCCAAATGAATTTAATATGTTATTGAACTCCTACCGTTATTTTTACTTTTACAAAGTTTATTTTGTTTATAAACTTATAAACTTATTTTGTTTTATTACGTTTATTTTAACGTTTTATTTATTTTTCATAAAAAATTAATTGACCAATGATAAAAGAAAACTAAGAAGATTCCCCACCTTAGTCTAGTCATTTCTAAATTATGACATTCAATAAAATGTTCGGTAAATTACAGTTCTAAATAAAACAAATTAATTATATTCCCGTAATCTAAAATTAATTTAATACGTTATTGAGTTCCTATTGTTATTTTTACATTTACAAAGGATTGTTCACAAAAAATGTGTAATCCTATTTTAGGAACAATCCTTTTTGAAATCTTAATATAATCAATTACTTAACGACCATCAATAACTTACTTATATTAACAACTTAATATATATATATATATAACTCTGATAAACAATATTAATCCCACATATTTGCTTATTTTCATTTCAAAAATTTATTATACATTATTTATTTAACATTAATTAATTATTATGCTTTTGTAACACGTTTTCAAATTGGACTCTGAAAAATAAAAACATAAAATTTCATGATATTTTTGGACTTCTCTTGTGAAATATATATATATATATATATATATATATATATATATAATGTTTTCGATTCATTTAGCAGACATTTTTACTGCGGACATTTAATACAATTCACAGCCTTTAATAAATGATTCCATAATATCATTTGATCCATCGCATTTTTAAATTCTTCTGAATCATTAACTGAAAAAAAATATGTATGTCTAATATGTAATACATATAAGCTTTGCTGTAAAAATTACCTTTATTTTAAGAACTATTTAGCCTTCTGTATTCATTCTAAGCCATCAAATTTATTTATTTTTTGTTTAGATATTAAGTTTGGAATTTAAGTATAAATAAAGATTCATTTGTTTTTGTTGACATGTAAATATAAAATAATGTGTGTTTATGTATTGTACAGTATTTAATTCAAAATCGTTATATTTACTTCTATGTGTGTTTTAATTTTGTGTAAACTGTATTTATTGGGACATTTTCTTCATTTGTTTAAAAAAATTATTTATTTTCATTCATATTCATTGAGTTGTATTCTCTACCGATAATGAACCGTTGTATTTTCAGCTTTTTAATAAACTATTATTTGCTGAATGGTTAATCTTGTAATTCTTTTCTTTAAATATTTCAGAACATAGATTAAGGTTTAAAAAATTGCATTAAATAAAAAAAAAATTAATGCTATTTCTGTAATGTAAAAGTTAAATTAATATTTATCATATGATTTTTTTTTATTACACTGTTAAAATAACTTCTAAAATATATTTTTTAAACATATTTTAAGCTATAAGATTACGTTAAATAATACTTAAAGTTTTTAAAATATCTTTTAACATTTAATTTCACTATAATTACTTTTAAGAATGCCCGACTCAGTGGCTCAGTGTCAACGCTTACCGCTGGTGAGTATGAGGTCTCAGGTTCAATGCACCGGCAGCTTTGTTGTAGATACTGTTTCAAAAAACGAGGAGACTTGATGATTTTCAGCATCTTGCTCGTGAGTCGGACTACATGATAGTAGCTTTTCGGGTTTTCTCCCATACAATGCTCAAATGCGGGGTAGTTATTCCTAAAAGTCTTCCCGGAAGGCACTTCCCTCCTTCAGCATCACGGAGCCAAGTCAAATTTCTACCTACCGATGCTCCATCACAACAGAAGTTGCTCCCTTCCCCTTTCCCTCTTTCCATTAGACCAGATGGGCTCTTGAAATTGGTCTAGAGCAGAGATGGCCAACCCGTGGCCCGCCTTGAACATTTTTCTGGCCCGTGAGATTAATCCCACTTTTACAAAATATATTTATTTTATAATGGCCAAAGTAGTGAAAATGGCCAAAGTAGTTTTGAAAGCCGATTCAGTAATTAGGAGTTAGACAAATACAACAAAAGTTTTGAAATATATATTCATCACCCTTTCACGTTGAAATCGAGTCGGCCCCACAATATCCCCAAATGGAACTGGTTGACTTACAATGCAATATTGAATTAAAACGCATTTTTGAAACATAAATAGATTTTTATAACACTTACGTCACAAAAGAGAAATTTTCCAATTTGAGAAATGTGGCGCAAAAAGTTGTTAGCTCTTTTGGTTCAACTTACATTTTTTTTCGAAAATGAACCCGAAACTTGTGGTACCGAGCGTCTGAGCGCTAGACACTAGGCTATTCAGGCCCATCGAAACAAGATTCTATACACAAATTGCCACAATCGCCGTCAAATCTTCTCATTTCCAAAAAAACAGTGACTTCAATGGAAGCCATTAGGTTAATTCCAAGGTGAGAAATCTTTGGCACCTTAACATTTATTTGGTCTCGAATTTCGTTATTAAGACTTTAATTTGATGAATAATGAAGTTGGCGTTGAATTTTTCAGAACGTAAAAACACTGTAAATAGATTAATTTTTTATGTGTTTACTAAGATTAAATTAACCCACTTTCTAATAAGCTCTGTCACCAGAAAACAAATTATGGATCGGATATCCCACGAATCAGACTGTCATATTCATTAAACTTTAATATTTGTCGAAGCATTCTAAAATTAAATTTGAAAGTTTTTATTTTTAGAAGTATTCTTGCGAATATTTCCATCGATAGAGAAGGAAGAAAAAGCTTCGATTATTGCGAAACATTATTACGAAATGTGTCCTGAAAAGGAATTTATATTTTTTAATGTAGGGTCGTTTCTGAGGTATTAGATAAAAGAAGAAATTTTTGTTGCTAAAATAATTTCGTTAATGAAGTTATAGTTTTTA